>VCRD01000102.1:59755-88036 GCA_006783055.1 Trinorchestia longiramus
CAAGGAATTGGTATTCATCAGATCAATAAGTTTTGAGCCTGGTGCTTGACTTTGGCGAGTAGTCCAGTTTATGTGGGGCAAGTTGGAATCTCCCATGATTAGTGTTTCGTGAGGAGTACTAAGAATAATATCTAGGCAATCATAGAATTCGTCATCTTCAATTGCCGTGCAGGTTGGGTTCCTATACACGAGCACAATTTTCATAGTGCAGAATTCATCCTCAAGTTAGCCGATTGACTCAGTGTGTATTAATATTTGTCCCTGTAACTGGAATTGAAAACAAACATCGAGAACCACTTTCAATGTACAGGTCCTAATGCAGGTGAATAAAAATTTTTACTTTCTATCTGACTTAGTAAAGAAAAACATCTCAACATCTCGAACCCTCTCGAAACGACCGACCCCCAAGCCCTAGTTCCCATAATGTTTAAAAAAAATCCCTTGAATCATTTAGTGAACATCTAATTACTAAAGCCTTTGCGAACATCGCCAGTCGATCGCCCGAGATGAAAGTTGATCCAGAGGATTAAAAGCAAATGCAAGTCACTCCTATTGAATAAACGAGCTAAACATGCACCCAATAACTGTGCCTCAAACACTCCGACGTCGATTTTCAGTAAAGCACTGAAGAGCTCAAGATACATCCAAGCCTAAAACTTATTGACACACTCATCAAGGGTCACGGAAAAACACATCTGCCTCTTCGAGTCTTTAGGAGACCTCATACATCTCAAATTTCAAAATCCTTGCACAATATTCTCATGGATGGAGAATGATGAGAGTGGAAGCCCGCAGCATGCAAGGTAATTACTCTCCAAGGATGCAGATCTGGTGTATTATTATGAGACAGGCAATGATTGGGTACATGTAAGAACATGGGCCCTCAAATCTAACAAATCACATTGAGGTCAATAAATTGAGACCAACAAACACCTCAATGACTTCAAAAATGTTAGCAGAGAAGGGCTCTTCGACAGAAACAATTACTACATAATCAGAATTTCATTCAAGAATTAGAATGTCAGGACACTCTGGGTTATAAATTCAACTTTGATCTAAGTTACTAACTTGTGGAACCGGCTCGCGGAAAACGTCAGTGCTAGTACGCTTATCATTCAAAAATCACTTTGACCAATACTAAATAGGGAATCCCCAGCTCACTAACCCGCTGATTCAATATCTGGTCAGAACTCTAAAGAAAGAAAGAGGATTAGGAAAAGCACAATGAATTTACCTGAGTAATGAACACAGACACATTATCCCGGAATTACAGTTGTAGTCGTAGGAAATTTAAATGTGACACAGAGAGATGTACTCGCGTTACTCTAGTATATTTTTCTTACTCTAGTACATCTCTCGAGTTACTCTAGTACATTTCTCATAGTGACTTTAAAAGAAACAGCAACATTCAAATACGAAACACTAACAATCACAATGTTAATAATTAGTATCTGATGACACGGGATTTTGGTACCAACCCAAGAATGGACCATTAAGCTGTTTCCTGTAGCCCTATTCTATTGTCAATTAATAAACTATGTTGAAAATATCTCAGCAGCGGTAATGAAATTTAATAAATACATTAATAGAAGTTCATGGAGCTGCTTCTCAGCGAATCTTGAAGATGAAAAACATTTTAGCTGAGTCAATGGGAAACAAAGAATCGCCTCCGTGGCGCAATTGGTTAGCGCGTTCGGCTGTTAACCGAAAGGTTGGTGGTTCGAGCCCACCCGGGGGCGGAAATTTTCTCGCCATACATAATACAGTTCTTTGTCGATAGGACAAGAGTTCTTAATTAATATTACTTGTATTTGCACTCGAACATATAATGCATGGCATAAAAACTACTAGCTACAAAGGCAATCAGGTGCTACTGACAGATTAGTAGGTAATAAATGTTTGATCTTTCATTATACGTGCGAACAACGAATATATTCCAACACTCGTTACTCAGTTTTCATTTATCAGCAGCAGCTCTAAGCTTTACCTAGCGCTAACTAGCTGCATTATAGAACCTATAAAATATTCTCCCTCCCCCAGTGGGCTGGAACCACCAACCTTTCTGTTAACAGCCGAACGCGCCAACCAATTGCTGCGCCACGTAGGCTTCGATTTCACAGTATTTTTTTCGTTATAATTCAATATTCTAAATGTCTATTCGGTGAAAGCAAAATTAAAATAAAGCATAAGGTTGATTTGCCATATTCTATTTCAGTTGCAGTGACGTCATACCTTCAAACGAGTTACTAGTCATGGCTCTGCTTATATTAATTAACGAAGAAATTTAGATCTACACAAGCGACTCTATTATATTAAAATCTTCTCGCCCCCGGGTGGGCTCGAACCACCAACCTTTCGGTTAACAGCCGAACGCGCTAACCAATTGCGCCACGGAGGCGATGCATTACAACTCATGGACTCAGCTGGAATGTTTTTCACGTTTTGAAACATACTTTGAAGCAGCTATGTGAACGAGTGAGTGTATTCATCTCGGTATACATGCCAGCGAACTCAGCTTCCCTAAAAATCCTAATTTGCTGAATCAGTGTACAATTAAGTACAGAATAACATGTTTGAAGTGCAAGCAAAAATGAGCACAACAATGAATTTCACGAATTCTAGCTACATCATTACTATTACAGTCACGAATGGTGGCCTACTTTCTCGGAAGCAGCTTAAGCATACCTAATCACCGAGAGAATAGATCAAATTTAAGTCGAATACTTTCACCTTTTGAATGGGTAGAAGAATATAGTGACTGCCATGAACGCTCCAGTCGCCACAGCACAAACGGATAATGTGGTTTGTGGTGAGGAAATCAAGCTACAGATAAAATAAGAAAAAGGTGGAAAACTAATGGCTACTCAACCACTTTGCCCCTGCACTTATCCGCTTCGAATTTCTTGGCGAATTTTCATCAACTTCTTCATGATAAAGTTATGATAAACTTTAAAACATAAGCTTGAAATAAGGTAAACTTTAATAACCACTGCGCCTACACATGGTTTGATTACCGTACCTAAAAAATATCACAGTAAAAGCAATATTTATGGAAAACACGCCTTCATAGCTCAGGGGTTAGAGCGCTGGTCTAGTAAACCAGAGGCCGGGAGTTCGATTCTCCCTGAAGGCAGAGTCGCAGTTGTTATTTTAGTACATACATTACAAGCGGACGTCGGTCCAGAGATTCTCACACAGAATGAAATATCCAAAGCGGAAGTGATAGAAAAAAATTGAAAGAAACTGAAGTATTTCGATTCTATGAAAGGTTTGACCGTGCAAAGAGATGGGCAGAAACTACTCGGGAACTCGTATACCTCTGAAATATGGCCATCTAAGCAGGCATCGCTGAGCTCTTAGCAAAATTCGATGCAAACCTTCATTCGTAAAATCAATACTCTTTTCCCGTCATGGTCAATGTGACTATCACATGCCACACACGTTCCTTTCCAACACTTTTAGTGCAAATAAACTAGGAAGTTAAAACTAAGCGAGTACGTACAGCAGAGTTAAAGGTTAATCTACACCAAGCAGCTTCATTCTTCATGCTTTTGTTTCATTGTTGTGGCAACAATCCGAGCACTTATCGATCAAACCTCGTACATGAATGTACATATGAACGTATTTACAGCAAATTACAACTCAGCTAGCAGTCAGTAAATCAAAAGCTCATCGCCCCCGGGTGGGCTCGAACCACCAACCTTTCGGTTAACAGCCGAACGCGCTAACCAATTGCGCCACGGAGGCCACGTTTCGTTACATACGCCACTCATTTAAAATTATAAGTTTCTCTTAAGGACTACTGTAAACAGGACGTGCACGGTTATATAGTGGACTACGTTAGCGGAGGTCAGTTCACCGAGTTCAGTTAGTCACCCACTGTCACAGTGCGAACTTTGTCGTAGTGTGTCGCTCGATATGAATCGAACATTGTTGATTGTTTCGAGGCACATTGGGGTATTTTTAAGTGGATACTGTTTGTTTGCAAAGTTTATTGCCAATTATATGTATTAAAAATGACGAACAAGTGTGGGGTTGTGAACTGTCGGGGTAATTACAATGAGAACAGGCGCCGAGTGTTTCGCCTACCAAAAGAGCAGTCTGAGAGACATAAGTAGCTTGATGTTCTTCCACCTCGTGAAAACTTTGTAATTAATCCAGACAAGTTTTTCATTTGTGAGATACACTGGGGTGCTGACCCCCCTGTGATCAAATTGCGTGATGGTTCTATGCAACCTGGAATCTCTCCCAGTATCTTCAATGTGCCTGCTTCATATCTGCCATCTCCAAAACCTGCACCTCGCCCGGCGAAAGTGGAAGACCAACAACTAAGGTATTTTCTTCAGAAGGATAATATTACTTCATTTGATGCTTTCAAACCTAAACGTAACCTGCAGAAGCAGCATTAGAACTTTATTATTTCAAGATCGAAAAAAAGGCTTTTGTGTTTGCCAAGCCAAGCCAAGCATCTTGACAACAAACGTGTCTGGTTTCTTCTTTTTGACACAGTACATTTGCTAAAGTGCAAATGTACTGAGTCAAAACAACTGGATCAGTGAGAAGGGCCAGGAGATCAATCTTGACAATGAAACAACGTTACCATTTGCAGAATTTAAGGAACTATACGAGTCAGAGAAAGGCAGTATTCTGACGACTACTAGACTCACTCCATTTGCTGTCAACCCCTCACGACTTCAACAACAAAAGGTTTTCAATGACAAAGTTGTGGCTTAATTAAAACTCAGAGGATGCCATGACACTGCTAACTTCATCCAAATCATCAACTAGAGGTATATAGTGAATGTGTTGAACGGTGGAATGTAGTGAACGGTGGAATGTAGTGAACGGTTGGCTGACTAATCGCTGCAGTTTGGTGGGTTTTTGCTTCTAAGTCTGTTTGTTTATTTGCGTGAATGTTTGTATATTTGGTTGTTTGCATTGGAAAAGGTTTAACTATAATCCATTTTGTAAAGTCCAAAACTGCAGCAACTCGGCTTTCTATAAAGTGGCCACTAAACTCATACAATAATACATGTTAATTCCGGCTAAAAAATTGGTATTTCAAAGCATTACAGTGATTTAAACCATTTAAAATTCACTGTAAAACATTATTCCTTCCATTGCTTGGAAGAAGTAATTTTTAATCAATTTGTCCAATAGAAAATGTTATGTTACTAAGAACGTAATGGTCTCCGCTAGCGTAGTCCACTATATGGCCGTACACGTCCTGTTTATAGTAGTCCTTGGTTTCTCTCCAAACCTTTGTAGTGAATCGCAAGGCTACACTACAAGTGAATCCAGGTACAAGGCTAGATTTCCGTTGCGAACGGAAATTCCACTTCGACCAATGAACAAAAAGGACAACGAAAGTAAGAACAGTGATGAGGCTAGGGTCCGTTACGACCGGGAGCACCACGCGACCAATAAGCGGTCCTGCTCAGGCAACAGGGCCCATCCAACCGCCCTGTATAACGAGTCTCAAAAGCTCTGTATCAGGACACTCTCTACCAAGCGCGTCGAAGTCAACATCTCCCCACCGCTCACAAAGTTAACATCTTCACCAAGACTCCTCATCGGTTTCTTCAAGTTCTCGACTCAAGCTTCCTCACCGTACTCATTACCAAGCCCATCATTACGCCCGTGCTCGCACACTGGAGGTTGAGATATTACAGGGGGTTCATATTGTCGTGAGACTGAATTACTTAACTTTGATACTTCTCAATATATGAATCGAAACTCATCCCTGTGTCATTTATCCAGTTGGGTTACACGACGGTCCCTTAACCCCTCAGACACTCCGAGTAAGATATAAAAAAGATATTCCGTTCCGAGTCTAGAAAAGATATTCAGTGTCGGCTCGGAGCTAAGAGAAGTCTGAGGGTTGGGACTGAAGAATTATAGAAATCACTATACCTTCATTGCCGTATAATTATCTTATTTTCTTTTGTTCGTGGCAAATTTCTATTGGAGTCACGTGGTTATTGAAATTATACTATCGTCAGAGAATTTTATAAAATATTACAAAGATCAGAGGTGGTGCAGAATTTGAATAAATCATTACAAATTGTCTAACATATCTTCCTCGTTCACTTGTTATCTACAGAATCTACTTACAGAAGTAGTTACTTAGATAAATTTCGTTTGATTTTTGTTTGGTATTAGTAAATACAAGTGTTGCGTAGTAAATATTATAAAAAGCTTTTCAAAATTTACTTCCTTTTTTTCCTTGACATCCTTGGTTAGATAGAAAAAGCTTTTTGCTTAAAAAATGGAATACAGGTTCACCTCACCAGAAACAAGGAGAGCGATTCATTTTGAAGGAAAAATCGAAGATATTATTCCAGTCAATATTCTTTCGTTTCGGACCCAACCTGTACAATCGCAATAACTCGTCGCCAGAAGCAATGACGGGCACTAATACATTCACGGATTTGAATACTAAATACTCGTACATAGTTCATATGTATTTGAATACTAAATATATGATATGTATTTGAATTCTTTGGTAGACACTTCTCTCTTCTCTAAATTTACACATTGAACAATAAAGATACTCATAGATTAGGTGCACCTAAGGAGGCACACCGATACTATGTACCTTCGTCGGCTTGCCTTGGGGATTTAGCATTCCTCAACAGGAATTCGATCGAGCTACCTACCTCAGCGTCACCAACGTTGGTTTCACGAGTGTGTTGTAGGTTTAGTTTTTGAATTCTTCGGTATGAATTCTTCCAGTAACAATTAGAAAATAGTCGTCAATTAATAAAGAATACAACCAACATTTATAAAATAAAAAGATGTACGTATACAGAGTTGCTCACTTGCCAAAGAATTATATAACTTAGAATAGTAAAATAAAAGATCTTGCTTACTTGAATACGAGTGTATAGATTCGTTGTACTGTTCATAGCGGCTGAGATCGTTTAGCCACACAGCATGCACGCACATTTGAGTAACGCTGGCTAGTTCTTTCATTTTGAAACATTTACCATCAAAAATAAGGTGCACTGGCGTCCTTTCCCTGTTGCCGGTATTTGAACAGGACGAGGAACATGAAATAGAACTTCAAATTGCCATTTTAACAATAGCTAAAAGTACAACGCGCAACGAAAAGTATTAGAGCAATTGCACCACACCCCACGAAAATTCATCCTCAAATGCTTTTCACACTGTGTGGGTAACCAAAGAGTCATTGCGTTACGACGTTCAAAAGCGTTTCAAGTGTCGTACTAGAAAGTTCGAACTCGTTTCAAGAGTCGCACTTGAACGAAAAATTATTTCAATGCATTTAAACACGTATTTAAATACTATGTATCTAACTACTACCCTACACCAGCCATAAACAAACATACTTTATTTCCAATCGAGTACACAGTACATAGACATTTGTACATTGGTTTTTCAAATTCTTGAGGTTAACATTCTTAAAGTAAGGGTGATGGTGAAGCTCCATGCAACGAAAATCCCGGAAAGTTGATGGGCGTGTCCATGGGCGGGGAGTTGAGTGCTTACCGATACGTGCGAGCTCACGGCCCGAAGAAACAACGAGAAACAATTCGTGTTCATAGCCGTTTTTCGAACCCGCAGTCTCTTTGCATGAAGCAGAGACCTGATACACAACACAGGCCGTAGACCACTCGACCACGGTAGCTACTAAAGACCTAAAGTGCCATCAATTCAAATAATTCCTTCTTGGGTGGCTTCCAAGTGCCTCTCAATTCCTTGCGTTTAAGTCAACAAATTAACGCTATCAGGCAAAGTAAAACTTTCAATTCAAGTGATCATCATAAATGGTCTTCTTAAAGATTTGTATATTTACACCCAATAGGCGAAGACATATCAAACACTGGTGAGGTTTACAAAGTTTACCTTTAACACGGTACATATTATTGACTCAATTAACTTTGAATCGAATACTTTCACATTTTTAAAGAATAGAAAAATATAGTGACTGCCATGAACGCAAGTCGCCACAGCACAAACAGATAATGTGGTGCGTTGTGAGGAAATCACGCTCCAGATACCATAAGAAATTAGAATGAACTTCTGACTTGTGAACGTAATGAATCTAAAGTAGTCACATTTTAAAATAAATTAAACGCTTGGAAGGCGGGAAAACTAGTGGTTACTCTAGCACTTTTTCCCTACATCTAAATCCTTGTTTTTTTGGAGAATTTTTATCAATTTCTTCATGGTAAGGTTATGATACACTTAAAAAAACAAGCTTGAAATGATTTTAACTTTGATAACAATCACGCCTACACATGGCTTGATAACTAGACATAAAAAAATCGAAGTAGAAGCAATTTCAAATGTTATCAAGCCTTCATAGCTCAGGGGTTAGAGCGCTGGTCTAGTAAACCAGAGGCCGGGAGTTCGATTCTCCCTGAAGGCAGTGGAATTGATTATTTTAGTTCATACATTGCAAGCAGACTTGGTCCACAAGTTCTCATAGAGAACAAAATATCAGAAGCAGAAATGCTACAAAAAATTCAACGCAATAAAGTTGTAGAAATAGTAATATTCCAATTTTATGGAAGGTCTGGAAGTGCGAAGAGGTTGGCAGAAGCCACCCAAAAACTCCACCCCTGAAACATGGGCATCTATTCAGGCATCGCTGAGATTTTAGTAAAATTCGATGCAGATCTTCATTCGTTAAATTGCTTCACTTTTCCTGTCGTGGTCAATGTGACAATCACATGCCACACACGTTCCTTTCCAACACTTCAAGTGTAAATAAACTAGGAAGTTAAAACTTAGCGAGTACGTACAGTGGAGTTAAAGGTTAATCTATGCTAAGCAGCTTCATTCTTCATACTTTTGCTTCAATGCTATATCAACAATCCGAGCACTTATCGATCAAACCTCGTACATGAATGAATTATGAGCGTATTTACAGCAGATTACAACTCAGCTAGCAGTCAGTAAATCAAAAGTTCATCGCCCCCGGGTGGGCTCGAACCACCAACCTTTCGGTTAACAGCCGAACGCGCTAACCAATTGCGCCACGGAGGCAACGTTCACATGCATACACTACTCATTTAAAATTTTGAGTTTTTCTCAATGACTACTATAAACAGGACATGTACGGTCATATAGCTGACTACGCTAGCGGAGGCCAGTTCACTGAGCTGTGTGAGCTCAGTTAGTCATCAACTGTCACAGTGCGAGCTTTGTCGTAGTCTGTCGCTCGGTTTGAATCGGACACTGTTGTTTATTTCGATGTACATCGCTGCATTTCTTAGTGGATACTGTTTGTTTGCAAAGTTTTTTGAAAATTATATGCATTAAAAATGTCGAACAAGTGTGGAGTTGTGAACTGACGGAGTGATTACAAGAAGGAGAACAGGCACTGCGTGTTTTGCCTGCCGAAAGAGCAGTCAGAGACAGAAGTGGCTTGATGTTATTTTACTTCACAAAAAGTAGTTGATCCAGACAAGTTTTTTTATTTGTTACATACACTGGGGTGCTGACCCACCTTTGATCAAATTGCACGGTGGTTTTATGCGACCTGAAATCCCTCCTAGTATCTTCAATGTGCCTGCTTCATGTCTGCCATCTCCAAAACCTGCACCTCGCCCGACGAAAGTTGAAGACCAACAACTGAGGTATTTTCTTCAGAAGGATAAGAATACTTCATTTGATGCTTTCAAACCTGAACGTAACCTGCAGAAGCAGTATAAGAGCTTGATTATTAAATAAAGGCTTGTGTGTTTGTTCATGACCAACTACTTCAGTGAGTGCAGCCTGTCTGTGATTGTCGAAAACAAGCCCACTTTGTGTTCCCCACTGACGTTCAGTGCGTTCAAGAACGGCATTAGTACCACTGTTTAAGACACTTCATCCCAACAATGGTTTGAGATAGTTTACGCAGTCCGACGAAACTGTGCGCTTGGCAATGAACTATGTATGTATGACATCCCGTTTGACAAAACGATCCAAAATATTGTCACCCTTCAAGCTTACACGTCAGCCAATGTCGACACCGAGAAGGAGTTGGTATTTTTGACGTCTGTTGGAACTTTTATCACAGAAGCAGTTTTCCATGAATGATTGTTTTGCTCTTCAATAATACCCGATGTGTAATTATGAACAGCTCAGAAACTTTTTGGTGCTGCCATGCAAACACGAGCTGCAGTACATGCACTTCAGGTGCATTTGACAAAATCCAGACACTGCAACAGAAGAATGTGTTTCTCTTGGTAGATGAAGAACAGATTCGCCCGTTTCATTTTCTGGTGGGTTGCTGAGTGGCATGGCCGAGATCAACCGAAACTGCAAGGCCACTTCTATTCTAATCACTAGATGATTGCAGTGCCACAGCCAAGCATTCTTTTGATAACGAACGTATCTGGTTTCTCCTTTTTTACACAGTACATCTGCTAAACAACTGGAGCTAAACAACTGGAGCTACATTTGCTAAACAACTGCATCCGCAACAACTGGATCAGTGAGAAGGGCCAGAAGATCAGTCTTGACAATGAAACAACAGCATTATTTGCAGACGTCAAGGAACTGTTCGAGTCAAAGAAAGGCAATATGCTGACAACTAATACACTCAATTTGCTGTCAACCCCTCAAATTTCCAGTCAACCCCTCAGAGAAAGACTAGCAGAAGAATGCAGTCCTTCTTCAGACCTCTGTCAAGAAGGCCCTGTTGGCTGACTAACCGCTGCAGTTTGATAGATTTTTGCTTCTATGTCTGTTTATTTACGTGAATTTTGTATGTTTGTTTGCATCGAAAAAGTTTTAACTATAATTCATTTTGTAAAGTCTAAAACTGCAGCAATTCAGATTTCTATGAAGTGGCCACTAAGTTCATACAATAATACATGTTAAGTCCGGCTAGAATTGATATTTCAGAGCATTACAATGCTTTAAACGATTTAAAATTAACTGTAAAACATTATCCCTTCTATTGCTTTGAAAAAGTAATTTTTGATCAATTTGACCAATAGAAAATGTTATGTTACTAAGAATGCAATGGCCTCCGCTGGCGTAGTCAGCTATATGGCCGTGCACGTCTTGTTTATAGTAGTCCTTGGTTTCTCTCTAAACCTTTGTAATGAATCGCATAGCTACACTACAAGTGAATTCAGGTACAAGGCTAGATTTCCGTTGCGAACGGAAATTCCATTTCGACCAATGAACGAAAAGGACAACGAAAGTAAGAACAGTGATGAGGCTAGGGTCCGTTACGACCGGAAGCACCACGCGACCCATAAGCGGTTCTGCTCAGGCAACAGGGCCCATCCAACCGCCCTGTATAACGAGTCTCAAAAGCTCTGTATCAGGACACTCTCTACCAAGCGCATCCGAAGTCAACATCTCCCCACCGCTCACAGAGTTAACATCTTCACCAACACTCCTCATCGGTCTCTTCAAGTTCTCCTCGACTCAAGATTCCTCACCGTACTCATTACCAAGCCCATCATTACGCCCGTGCTCGCGCACTGGAGGTTGAGATACTACAGGAGTGAAGGGGCTCACAAGGTCGTGAGACTGAATTACTTTACTTTGGTCGAAACTCATCGCTGTGTCATTTATCCTGTTGGGTTACTCGACGGTCCCTTATCCTCTCAGACACTCACTCAGTAACGCACAGTAAGACGAGATAAAAAATATATTCCGCACCGAGTCTAGAAAATATATTCACTGTCGGCTCGGAGCTAAGCGAAGTCTGAGGGTTGGGACTGAAAAGTTATAAAAGTCACTATGCCTTTATTGCTCAATAATTATTTTCTTTTCTTTTGCTCGTGGCAAATTTCTATGAGTCACGTTGTTATTGAAATGAAACTATCGTCGTAGAATTTCGTAAATTGTTATTAAGATCAGAGGTGGGGTAGAAGTTGGCTGAATCTTTACAAATTATCTAACATATCTTTTTCATTCACTTGCTATTTACAGAACTTTACTATTGAAGTTCCGAATTACTTAGATAACTTTCGTTTGATTTTTGTTTTGTATTAGTAAATACTCGTGTTGTTGCATGGTAAATATCAAAAAATGCTTTAAAAAATTTACTTCCTTTTTTGCATGACATTCTTGGTTAGATGGAAAAACCGCTTTTTTGCTCTGGAAGTGGGATGTATGATAGGTTCATCTCACCAGAAACCGCTAGAGTGATTCTCTTTGAAGGCAAAATCGACGATGTTATTCCAGTCACTATTCTTTCGTTTCGGACCCAACCTGTGCAATCGCACTAACCCGTAGTCAGAAGCAGTGATGGGCATCAAATACATTCATGTATTTAAATACTATATACATCGTTTAAATGTATTTAAATTCTAAATACATGAAATGTGTTGAAATACTTTAGCAGATACTTCTCTCTTAAAACTAAATTTACACATTGAAGAATCAAGATACTCGTATATTGAGTGCACCCAAGGAGGCACGCTGATATTGTGTCCTCATCAGCGTGCCTTTGAAATTTAGCATTCCTAGACGGGAATTCGAGCGAGCTACCTACCTCAGCGTAACCAATGTTGGTTGCACGAGTCTGTTGTAGGTTTATTTTAGAAAATAGTTGTCAATTAATAAGGAATGAAAACTTACTTTTATAAAATGAAAAGATGTACATACACAGAGTTGCTAGCTTGGCAAAGAATTATATAACTTATAATAATAAAATGAAAGATCTTGCTAATCTCAATATGAGTGTAAAGAATCGTTCTACTGTTCATAGCGGCTGAGATCGTTTGGCCAAACAGCATGCACTCACATTTAAGTAGCACTGGCTTGCTCTTTTATTTCAAAATATTCTCCATCAAGAATGAGGTGCATTGGCATCCTTTATTGTCGGCACTTGAACAGGGTAAGGAACATGAAATAGAACTTTTAGAGGCCATCTTAACAATAGCTGACGCGTACGACGAGCAACAAAAAGTATTAGAGCAGTTGCACCACTCCTCACCAAAACTCATCTTCGATTGCTTTTCAGACAGAGGGCGTAACCAAAGACCCATTGCGTTAGGACGTTCAAACGCGTTTCAGGTGTCGTAATTAGACAAAATATTATTTATATAATGTATTCAACTACTACTCTACACTAGCCATAAGGACCTACAATACATCAATTCAAATATTCCTCTTGAGTGGCTTAAAACTGTCTCTCAACTCTTAACGCTCAAGTCTACGAATTAACACTAACGGGCGAAATAGATCTTCCAATTCAAGTGGTCATCACATATGGTGTTCTTAAAGATTTGTATATTTACACCAAATAGGTGGAGACAAACCAAAAAAAGGCAAGGTTTACAAAGTTTACCTTGAACACACTATACGTTATTGACTCAACTATCTTTGAACGGAATACTTTCACATTCTTAATCAATAGAAGAATATAGTGACTGTCATGAACGCTGCAATCGCCACAGCAAAAACACAATGTAGTGCGTTGTGAAGAAACCAAGGTCCAGATACCATAAGAAATAAATAAAAAATAAACTTTTGATTTCTTAAAATCCTTGATCTGGAGTAATCACATTTTAAAATAAGTCAAACGCTTGGAAGGTTACACACTAATGGCTACTCTACCACTTTTTCCCTACACCCAAATCCTTGTCTTTTTTTGAGAGTTTTTATCAATTTCTTTATGGTAAGGTTAAAATAAGCTAGAAAACACAAGCTTGAAATAATTTTAACTTGATAACCATTGCACCTACACATGGTTTGATAACCGTACATAAAAAATATCGCAGTTGAAGCAATTTCTAATTTCTGGTATAGTAAACCAGAGGCCCGGAGTTCGACTCTCCCTGAAGGCCAAGTGACATTGGTTACTTTAATTCATACATTACAAGCAAACGTTGGTCTAGAAGTTCTCATAGAGAACGAAATATCACAAACGAAGGAGCTAGAAAAAATTCAACGACTGGAAGTTGTAGAAATTGAAGTATTTTGATTCTATGGAAAGTTTGGCCGTGCGAAGAGGGTGGCCGAAACCTCTCGAAAACTTGGGCATCTAAGCAGGCATCGCTGAGCTCTTAGTGAAATTCGATGCAGATCTTGATTCGTAAAATCACTATACTTTTCCTAAAATGGTCGATGCAACTAACACATGCCACGCGTTTCTTACCAACACTTGTGGTGTTAATAAACTAGGAAGTTAAAATTTGACGAGTATGTACAGCAAGTTAAGGGTTAATCTATGCTGAGCGGTATAACCCTGCGTGCTTTTGCTTCATTGCTATTGCAACAATCCGATCACTTATCGATCAAACCTCGTACATGAATGAATCATGAGCCCATTTCTAGCAGGCTATAACTCAGCTAACAATCAGATTAAAACTTCTTCGCCCCCGGGTGGGCTCGAACCACCAACCTTTCGGTTAACAGCCGAACGCGCTAACCAATTGCGCCACGGAGGCAACGTTTATTTGCATTCGCCATTCATTTAAAATTATAAGTTTCTCTCTACACCTTTGTATTGAATCGCATTGCTACACTACAAGTGAATCCAGGTACAACGTTAGATTTCTTACCGATACGTGCGACCTCACGGCCCGAAGAAACAACGAGAAACAATTCGTGTTCATGGCCGCTTTTCGAACCCGCAGTCTTTTTGCATGAAGCAGAGACTGATACACAGCACAGGCCGTAGACCACTCGACCACGGTGGCTACTGAAGACCTAAAGTGCCATCAATTCAAATAATTCCTTCTTGGGTGGCTTCCAAGTGCCTCTCAATTCCTTGCGTTTAAGTCAACAAATTAACGCTATCAGGCAAAGTAAAACTTTCAATTCAAGTGATCATCACAAATGGTCTTCTTAAAGATTTGTATATTTACACCCAATAGGCGAAGACATATCAAACACAGGCAAGGTTTACAAAGTTTACCTTGAACACACTACACATTATTGACTCAATTAACTTTGAATCGAGTACTTTCACATTTTTAAAGAGTAGAAAAATATAGTGACTGCCATTAACGCAAGTCGCCACAGCACAAACAGATAATGTGGTGCGTTGTGAGGAAATCACGCTCCAGATACCATAAGAAATTAGAATGAACTTCTGACTTGTGAACGTAATGAATCTAAAGTAGTCACATTTTAAAATAAATTAAACGCTTGGAAGGCGGGAAAACTAGTGGTTACTCTAGCACTTTTTCCCTACATCTAAATCCTTGTTTTTTTGGAGAATTTTTATCAATTTCTTCATGGTAAGGTTATAACACACTTGAAAAAAACAAGCTTGAAATGATTTAAACTTGATAACAATCACGCCTACACATGGCTTGATAACCGGACATAAAAAAATCGAAGTAGAAGCAATTTCTAATGTTATCAAGCCTTCATAGCTCAGGGGTTAGAGCGCTGGTCTAGTAAACCAGAGGCCGGGAGTTCGATTCTCCCTGAAGGCAGTGGAATTGCTTATTTTAGTTCATACATTGCAAGCAGACCTTGGTCCACAAGTTCTCATAGAGAACAAAATATCAGAAGCAGAAATGCTACAAAAAAATTCAACGCAATAAAGTTGTAGAAATAGTAATATTCCAATTTGATGGAAGGTCTGGAAGTGCGAAGAGGTTGGCAGAAGCCACCCAAAAACTCCACCCCTGAAACATGGGCATCTATCCAGGCATCGCTGAGCTTTTAGTAAAATTCGATGCAGATCTTCATTCGTTAAATTGCTTCACTTTTCCTGTCGTGGTCAATGTGACAATCACATGCCACACACATTCCTTTCCAACACTTCAAGTGTAAATAAACTAGGAAGTTAAAACTTAGCGAGTACGTACAGCGGGGTTAAAGGTTAATCTATGCTAAGCAGCTTCATTCTTCATGCTTTTGCTTCATTGCTGTGGCAACAATCCGAGCACTTATCGATCAAACCTCGTACATGAATAAATCATGAACTTATTTCTAGCAGATTACAACTCAGCTAGCAATCAGTAAATCAAAAGTTCTTCGCCCCCCGGTGGGCTCGAACTACCAACCTTTCGGTTAACAGCCGAACGCGCTAACCAATTGCGCCACGGAGGCAACGTTCATTTGAATTCGCCATTCATTTAAAATTATAAGTTTCTCTCTACACCTTTGTATTAAATCGCATAGCTACACTACGAGTGAATCCAGGTACAAGGCTAGATTTCCGTTGCAAACGGAAATTCCACTTCAAATAATCAAAAAAATTAAACTCCGTCATGGTCAATGTGACATCACATGCCAGACACGTTCCTTTCCAACAATTGTAGTGTAAATTAAAACTGAAATTAGGAAATTAAAACTGAACGAGTATGTACAGCAGAGTATCCAAGCTAAGCGGCTTCATTTTTCATACCTTTGCTTCATTGTTATGGCAACAATCCGAGCACTTATCAATCAACTCTCGTACATGAATGAATCGTGAGCCCATTTCTAGCAGATTATAGCTCAGCAATCAGTAAATCAAAAGTTCTTCGCCCCCGGGTGGGCTCGAACCACCAACCTTTCGGTTAACAGCCGAACGCGCTAACCAATTGCGCCACGGAGGCAACGCTTATATGCATACGCCACTCATTTAAAATTTTAAGTTTCTCTCTAAACCTTTGTATTGAATCGCATAGCAACACTACGAGTGAATCCAGGTACAAGGCTAGATTTCAGTTTCAAACGGAAATTCCATTTCGACCAATGAACGAAAAGGACAACGAAAGTAAGAACAGTGATGAGGCTAGGGTCCGTTACGACCGGAAGCACCACGCGACTAATAAGCGGTCCTGCTCAGGCAACAGGGCCCATCCAACCGCCCTGTATAACGAGTCTCAAAAGCTCTGTATCAGGACACTCTCTACCAAGCGCATCCGAAGTCAACATCTCCCCACCGCTCACAGAGTTAACATCTTCACCAACACTCCTCATCGGTCTCTTCAAGTTCTCCTCGACTCAAGATTCCTCACCGTACTCATTACCAAGCCCATCATTACGCCCGTGCTCGCGCACTGGAGGTTGAGATATTACAGGAGGCTCACATTGTCGTGAGACTGATTTTCTTTACTTCGGTGCTCCTTAATATATGAATCGAAACTCATCCCTGTGTCATTTATCCAGTTGGGTTATTCGACGGTCCCCTATTCCTTCAGACACTCACTCAGTAGCGCGCAGTAAGACGAGATAAAAATATATTCAGATCTGAGTATAAAAAATATATTCATTGTCTACTCGGAGCTAACAGAAGTCCGAGGGTTGGGACTGGAGTTATAAAAATCACTATACCTTCACGCCGTATAATTATTTTATTTTCTTTTGCTCGTGGCTAATTTCTATTTGAGTCACGTTGTTATTGAAATGAAACTATCGTCGTGAAATTTTGTTAACTGTTATAAAGATCAGAGGAGGGGCAGAATTCAAATGAATCGTTACAAATAATCTAACATATCTTTCTCATTCACTTGCTATTTACACAACTCTACTTACAGAAGCTGTTACAAAACAAAAATCAAACGAAAGTTATCTAAGTAACTCGGAACTTCGATTGGTTCCGAATTACTTAGATAACTTTTGCTGGATTTTTTTTGTATCAGTAAATACATGTGTTGTTACACGGTAAATATAATAAAATGCATTTCAAGATTTACTTCCTTTTTTGCTTGACATCTTTGGTTAGATGGAAAAACAGCTTCTTTGCTCTGGAAGTGGAATGCCGGTTCACCTCACTAGAAACCAGGAGAGCGAATCTCTTTGAAGGCCAAATCGAAGATATTATTCCAGTCAATGTTCTTTCGTTTCGGACCCAACCTGTGCCCTCGTACTAACTCGTAGTCAAAAGCAGTGACGGGCACTAAATATATTAATGTATTTAAACATCAAATATAGTTCAAATGTATTTAAATACTAAATACATGATACGTATTTAAATACTTTGGTAGATACTTCTGTTTTAAAACTAAATTTACACATTGAAGAATCAAGATATTCGTAGATTAAGTGCACCCAAGAAGACACACTGATACTGTTTGTCCTCGTCGGCTTGTCTTGGAAATTTGGCATTCCTCGAAGGGAATTCGAACGAGTTACCTACCTCAGCGTCACCAACGTTGGTTTCACGAGTCTGTTGTAGGTTTAGTTTTTGAATTTTTCGGTATGAATTCTTCCAGTAACAATTAGAAAATAGTCGTTAATTAATAAGGAATACGACCTACTTTTATGAAATGAAAAGATGTACGTATACAGAGTTGCTCACTTACCAAAGAGTTATATAACTAAGAATAGTAAAATAAAAGATCTTGCTTACCTCAACTTGAGTGTAAAGGTTCGTTGTACTGTTCATAGCGGCTGAGATGATTTGGCCACACAGCATGCACTCACATTTGAGTGACGCTGGCTAGTTCTTTCATTTTGAATAAATTTTCATCAAAAATAAGATGCACTGGCGTCATTTTTCTTTTGTCGGTATTTGAACAGGGCGAGAAACATGAAATAGAACTTCAAATTGCCATCTTAACAATAGCTAAAAGTACAACGCGCAACGAAAAGTATTAGAGCAATTGCACCACTACCCACAAAAACTCATCCTTAACTGCTTTTAAAACTGTGTGGGTGACCAAAGGGTCTGCGTTACGACGTTCGAACTCGTTTCAACAGTCGCACTTAAACGAAAAGTTATTTCAATGTATTTAAACACGTATTCAAATACTATGTATTCAACTACGATTCTATAATAGCCATAAAGACCTAAAGTACATCAATTCAAATAATAATTCTCTCTTGGATGGCTTCTAAGTGCCTCCCAACTCCTAACACTCAAGTCTACGAATTAATGCTAACTGGCAAAGTAGAACTTTCAATTCAAATGGTCATCACATATGGTGTTCTTAAAGATATGTATATTTACACCCGGTAGGTGGAAATAAACATAGGCAAGGTTTACAAAGTTTACCTTGAACACACTACACATTGACTGAATTATCTTTGAATCGAATATTTTCACATTTTTAATGAGTAGAAGAATATAGTGACTCATGAACGCTGCAGTCGCCACAGCACAAACAGATAATGTGGTGCGTTGTGAGGAAACCACGCTCCAGATACCATAAGAAATTAAAATGAACTTCTGCCTTGTGGAAATCCTTCCTCTGGAGTAGTCACATTTCGAATCAAGTTAACCCTTTCGATATCGTAAATCAGGTTTAAGTTATTTTTGTCATTTTTCCACTTGAATTGCTACATTATAGGCTATATAAGCTTAGTAGTGGGGATCAAAATAAATGTTTTTTCATAATTGTGAAAAATTTACTGGTGGTACTCGCGTGTACCGTCAGTATTTTGAGAGCGCGTCGCAACTACGACATGGATAACACCTACCATTAGAGCAAAAAATGAGTAAATAATGAAAGTAAACGTGTACATTATTTATACTAAGAGTTTTTTTTTCATCAGAGAAGACTGTGCTCAGACTTGCACGCAAAATCTCACCAGTAACATCCATTTATCACAAATTGCATGGGACTTCGGTATTGTCGGCATGGGACTTCGGTATTCCGGCATGGGACTTCGGTATTGACGGCATGGGACTTCGGTATTGAACCAAGAATGGGCCAAACGGCTCGTTCCTATTGCCTTATTCTATTCTAATTGTGACGAAAATATATATATTTTTTAAATATACAGATAGCGCTAGATATCAACGCGACAGTGGCACTAGTGTGTACCGCCAGTAAAGCAAAAGATTTTTGCCCTCGTTTAGTTTCTACGGCTGCAAAATTGTAGCGGTACTTACATGTAACATCAGTATCGAAAGGATTAAACGCTTGGAAGGTAGAGACTAATGGCTATTCTACCCCTTTTCCCCTAGTCTAAATGCTTATTTTTTGTTGGCGAATTTTTATCAACTTCTTCATGGTAAGGTTATGATGAACTTGAAAACATAAGCTTGAAATAATTTCAACTTGATATCTATTGCGCCTACACATGGTTTGATCACCGTACATAAAAAACGAAGTAGAAGCAATTTCCAAAGATACCAAGCCTTCATAGCTCAGGGGTTAGAGCGCTGGTCTAGTAAACCAGAGGCCGGGAGTTCGATTCTCCCTGAAGGCAAAGTGGCAGTTGTTATTTTAGTACATACATTACAAGCGGACGTTGGTCCAAAGATTCTCCTATAGAACGAAATATCCAAAGCAAAAGTACTATAAAAAAATCACAGAAACTGAAAGTTGAAGAAATAGGAGTATTCAGATTCTATGGACGATTGAGCCGCGCGAACAGGTTGGCCGAAACCACCTAAAAACTCCACCTCTGAAACATGGGCATCTAAACAAGCATCGCTGAGCTCTTACTAAAATTCAATGCAGATTTTCATTCGCAAAATCACTATACTTTTCCTGCCACGGTCAATGCGACGATCACATAACTCCAGAACGTGAAACTCACCACGCATACACAGCGGACTGTAAAGTTAAACTATGCTAAGCGGCTTCACTCTGCGTGCTTTTGCTTCATTGCTATGGCAACAATCAGAGAACCTCTCGATAAAACCTAGTACATGAATGAATCATGAGCCAATTTCCAGCAGATTATAACCACAGTACAGAAAGGAATAGTAGGAGCACAGGCGGGGGATGACAATGACCACCCTTCCGACATATCAACGTCAAGATTTTCAGGGTGTGACGTTGAGATCCCGCCATGCGCTGATTGGTCAATTTTTTGGGGGACAGGACGCCAGATACCGATATGACACAAGAGAAAAACTGATTGATGGAATCGAACCTACGCCACTAAGGTTATCCGTCCTTGACACACAGGCCTTAGATTACCCAGCCACGAGGTAAATACCATGAGAGATTGTTCAACTTATTTTAACTCTAGAACAACGAAGTGGGCCTGAGAGGTCCAGTCATAAGATTAAAAAACCCGTCTAATATTGTATTCATGAACCTCACATAATAACATTAACGGAACAAATATGACTTTTCTGTTACGTAGTTTGAAAGAAAAATAATTGAAGGGTGACACGGAATTCAACTTGTTGGACTGAAACTCCTTTCTGCGTTACTTGATCCAGAAAATTATACACTTCTCTGTAATGTAAAAATTATATTTTTTTGGTTTGAATTTATCGTATTCTCAAACGAATATCAAAACTAATGAAGTTATTTTTTGCACCTTCTATTATGTATGAACTAAGTGCAATCAGACCATTCCAGAGTATCTTATTCAGAGTGAATATGAACATGGAATTTCAATGGTAGAAGTGGAGCTACAAGAAAATGAAAGAGAAAAATAAGATATTCTTATTAATTTTTTATGCTCATGTGCATTGTTTGTCTAATTCTATCGTTGTTTTTTATTACATCTCTAATTCTTATCTAAATTATATGTATTTATGTAATAGCAAATGCATCGACCAGCATTAAACCATTGTTTCAAGATGGTTCCCAATGTTTTTTATTGCTTTGAAATCAGCATAAATTTTACAAAGTGACCGTTCGCCTGACTCGTGAGCCAATAGGGCCACTTTTGTGCCATGATTGGTTGACTTTAGCGCACGTCACTGTGAAGTCACATCATTTCATGACGCTGCAGTCCCGCCAATTCACAAGTGCTCCCACTATTCGTCACTGTACTGTGTTATAACTCAGTTTGCAATCAGTAGATCAAAACTTCTTCGCCCCCGGGTGGGCTCGAACCACCAACCTTTCGGTTAACAGCCGAACGCGCTAACCAATTGCGCCACGGAGGCAACGATAGAACTGGTACGCCACTCATTGAAAATTATAAGTTTCTCTCTAAGCCTTCATCGCAGTGTAATAATCTAATTTTTTTTTGCTCGCAGCAAATTTTTATGCGACTCACGTTGTTTTTGAAGTGAAACTTTCGTCGCAAAATTTCGTAAATTGTGATAATTCACAGAATTATCAGAATTCAAATGAATCTTTACAAATTACCTAAAATATTTTCCCCATTCACTTGCTATCTACTGAACTCTTCTATTGAGGTTCCGAATTATTTAGATATCTTTCGTTTGATTCTATAAAATATTCGCGTTGTTGCGTGGTAAATAAAATACTTTACAAAATTTTCTTCCTTTTTTGCTCTACACCTTTAGTTTGATAGAAAATTAGTTTTTTTTGCTCTGGAAGTGGAATGTAGGTTCACTTCACCAGAAACCTGGAGAGAGATTCTCTTTGAAGACAAATTCGAAGATATTATTCCATTCAATATTCTTTCGTTTCGGACCCAAACCTGTGCAATTGCACTAACTCGTGCTATTTACACACTAAATACATGAAATGTATTGAAATATTTTAGAAGATACTTGCTTGTCCATAAGGACCTGAAGAACATGAATTCAAATAACAATTCCCTCTTGGGTGGTTTCAAACTGGCACTCAACTCTTAACGCTAAAGTCTATGAATTAACATTAACTGGCTAAGTACATAGAAATTCCAATTCAAGTGGTTATCATATACGATGTTCTTAAGGATTTGTAGAATTACACCCAATAGGTGGCGACAAACACAGGCAAGGTTTACAAAAATTTGCCATGAGCACGCTATATATTGTTCACTCAATCATCTTTAGATATGTTTTTAACAGAATGTTTGAATGTAGAGAACTTGAGTGCGTTTAGTGTTTAAAGGCTAGAAAGTAACACCAACGTTACTGAGCACTTCCGGATGCCCATGGAGGCTGCTGTAGTGGTTTTACGAAAGAAAGACTCTCATATTTTCAGGTGCTAATCATGTACTGATGAAGAGTTCGCACACACGGAAGTCCAGAACTCGTTTCGTGGTGAACCTACGAGGTTGCAGGCTTCCTGCCCGCCTGTAGGCAGGTGTTGTGATAGTAATGATATATGCATAGGTTTTCATATTTCAGGGCGATGTATCGACAAAGTGCATGTATCGACATCTACGTTAGAGGTGTGGAACTATAGAGGCCGCTCCGTAGGACCCTGCTGTGCAAACAACAGCCAAGCGCCTGCACTTGAAAAAGGTTCGAGGTGTTTAATTTCGTAGCTAAAAAGAATGTCACAAAAGAAATTTATGGGTAGGGACCGTGTGACTCTCGAGAATTACGCAGTCGTGAAACTCTCAAGCTGATTGAAGAGCGGGCGGGTTATATCACACACGTTCAGAAACCTATCCCAGACCATTGGGCAAATAGGGAGATTGGAAAATAGAAAAGATACGTGGGAGGAGCAGAGACCCTATTAAAACGGTAGGAAGGAGAGACGACGGAACTTAGGCTTGAGAACTAGACCTCGACAGCGATGTAGGCTATTACAGCTAAAGCGACATCTAGGACCTAGGCATAGCTATAGGTTTTAGGGGCATGGGTGAAATAGGTGTAGAAGTGATTGAAAGGGAATTAAATTAATCATCACACAGACGAATAGCAGCAGATTTCACACGTGCACTTACCCGTGTATAAGGGAAAAAATTAATTGCGCAACAGTAAGGAAAGGAATGGGAAAAGTTAGCGTTATTGTTGTGTTGTAATTGTGAGTATTACACATCGAAACCCATCATCAGTAACGAGTCTCCAGTGTAAGGGCAAGTTTTAATGTTATTGTCAATGTGATTGAGGTTAGCGAAAGGTAAATTTCGTAAGTTGTCGTGAATGTCACTGATTTAACTAAATTATTCCTGTGTACACTTAACCATTCAGCTATCAAGTATGTAATTGACCTATAATAGTGCACTGTTTAATGAGACATCATGTGCGGTTCGTATGCCAAAATGTAGATGACACACATTTCCCATCCCGTGATATTTAGAATAACATGTATTAAATATTTTGTGTGTATTATTGTCTTCTCTATTACCATTGAAAAGAAGAACCGGGAACACCTTTTACCATTTCATGTATTCAGAGGATTAGAGTCCCTCTAGTGCGATTACGTATGTTTGTTTTTATTCAATTATTGTGTTATTTACAAGTATCAATTGAAATATCACGGAAGGACAGCATACAGCAAAACCATGCATTGAAATCAAGATTACGTTAATTATGAGAGAGAAAAGAACTCATCGACAACGAATTATTATGCAATCAAAAATAGGCAGAACAAACTTTTACCTTTTTTTATATAATTTAACCAATCAATCAATAGCTGATAGATAAACGTCACCACTTTCTTAGACGTATCGCCACACAGGAACGTTACTGTACTTTACTGTGTACAAGTAATTTCTCATGCCACTGCAGCGCCTACTGGCCGCCAGATTGGTTGATTGGTGAGCGTACCTGTTTGCAATCCGGGAAGACCGGGTTTCTATACCCGTAGCTGCCTTGGTCTGTTTGTGCCTGACCATCGGTATGCCCAGCAACTGCTACGCTGGGCGCTCGCTGTAATTCCACTTTCACCACGCTAATCGAAACGCCTCTACAAGCATCTACTTGAAGTTCCAGCACGAAGAACGGGGATTTCGCTTAAAGCATCATCACAATTCTTAAGATGTTAACATTAAGAATTTGAAACAATATATCTGTACTGTATACGCAATTGGAAATAATTTCTTTCTTTAGAAAGCCTTATGGTTGCGCAAACGCAGGGATTAATTTTGGTTGCCAGATTCCTTATCGTAATGCGAGCTAGCGATGCACAACTCATTTTCTGCGAAGCTTTGTTGAACATACTCATTAGCTTATGAGTATATTTCATGAGTACTGTTCTTGAGGAATTGTTTCAATAGCATCATACATGCTTGTTAACTGATACAAAACTTCGGCAATGCCACAGAAGTACCGTACTCAATACAAGGTGTAACCACACGAATTTTGTCAAAATTCCATTAAAAGGTCAGAAAATTTCATTTTTTTCAACTCACCTAGAAATTTGTTACAACGAAGCAAACTTTACGACCAGCTACTGTGCGTTCACAACCATTCCCATTATTTCCCCTCATACCATTAGTTATCTTTATTCCTTACAACAGAGTACGAGTTTTGATATACCAGCTTGGAAAATAAATTTAGGTGTTTGCAAGAGGCTAGACATTTGAGCCAAAATACGTCTTTAGTCGCGTAAAATCGTTTTTGCTATCTTAGGTATAATAAGGTTCTCCGTAAATAGTTTTAAAATATTTTTATTGTTATTTCTTCTTTTCACAGTACCAAATTTCTACATTTGTGATCATGGGCATCACCGAAATTGCATATGCCTTCATAGCTCAGGGGTTAGAGCGCTGGTCTAGTAAACCAGAGGCCGGGAGTTCGATTCTCCCTGAAGGCAAGCATTGTGGAGATTCGTTTTAAAGGTAGCAAGCCTCAGCTTATGTACAAGAGGATAAGCACGCACACTAACGAGCTAAGTGGTGTAAAATTTATTGCTGTGACGAAGGCATGAAAACATTATGAATACCTGTAGAGCGTAAAATGTTGACGAAGACGAGCAAAATGAAATGCACATTAAAAAAAATCCTGACTTTTGCGATTCTGAACGCAGCCGTTGAGCTGAAAGTATCAGAACTTAAAATTAATAGCATGTACTTTCACTATTTTTCATCGAATACTGCATTGAAACAGAGCAATCCACGGGTACAGAACGAAGGCGAGAATAACCGTCATTACTTGTGCAATAAGTTTCGTTATGACTAACAGGCGATCTTGAGTCGTTCAGTAGTAGACCTAAGTCATGATATGGCGTTCTTTCCAACTATAGACGGGATTGGTAGAATGAACGATGGGGCCTACCGAACAATTAAGCTGAACCTAACTGGTGGATACCAAGGATAGATCATAGGCAGACCATAGGCATAGGCAGATCACCTAGAGAGAAGCCCAGGAATCCTACTTACTCCAATCATGAAGCCATTCTGCATCTCTTTACAGTACCTGCGAGAATTGAAATTTAAAATAATAAATCCGGATAAACGACAACGCAGACTGCAGTGGAAACACAGCCAGTCAGTGTATGTTTGTTCAGATAAGAACTCAGCGCTGAGGTTCCTGGCTTAAAAGAACATGTTCTGCCTATGATGAGGTGATAAAAGTGTCACACATAACCGATAGGCGAAATTCAGTTAATAAATCATAGAACAATTCAATAATTAGTAACACGAATAAGGGTACAAACAGCTATCGCCATCCCATAAAGCTTCCAACACGTAAATGCAACAATTTTCCAATGAAACACTTAAGATTCTTTAAGAAAGCCTCCGTGGCGCAATTGGTTAGCGCGTTCGGCTGTTAACCGAAAGGTTGGTGGTTCGAGCCCACCCGGGGGCGGAGACGCATTTTGTCACTTGACACAACCAAGGTTTCTATGGTCTTATCAATTGACTTTGAAATCGAAACAAAGTCACATACAAAACACATGAAACTTTCACCCTCAAGATTTTCAAATTGAATAGTGCTTAGTGCAGAATGAATTTCACTACAGCTAATAAGTATCAGTAATTAGTATTGCATTTAACGAACTAAAAATACAAAATTTTTTAATATTCCTGTAATTGTATTAAATTAAAAAGTAGTTTATTTTTTATTATACTGGAGCATTAAGCAGTAATAAAAACAACACATACCCATGTAAAATCATGTACTAACATTGAAGTTATTCTAATTTCAGCTAAGAACACTTGTAACCAATTAAATGCCTCCGTGGCGCAATTGGTTAGCGCGTTCGGCTGTTAACCGAAAGGTTGGTGGTTCGAGCCCACCCGGGGGCGGAATATTTTCTTAAATTTCATACCAACCACCTTGAGCTACTACTTGTTGACTAATCATTGCTGATGGGTGCTATAAAGCAAACATTTATTGTTCACAAATTTATAAGTTTGATTTGTGTATCATCGTTTTGATTCAATACGCTTCATACATGTGGTTTCGCTAATTATAAACTCGTGCGCTGTATTGTTGTATTATAAAATCTTAAGAAAATTTCGCCCCCGGGTGGGCTCGAACCACCAACCTTTCGGTTAACAGCCGAACGCGCTAACCAATTGCGCCACGGAGGCGTTCTTATAGTCCCCAAAGTGTTTCATTGGAAAATTGTTGTTTTGTGTTAGAAATTTATGGAATGGAGATAGCTGTTCGTACCCTTATTCACATTACTAATTATTGCATTGTACTATGATTCATTGACCGAATTTCGCCTACCGGATACGTGCAACACCTTAAGAATAAGACGATGAAATTCTTTGACTTAGTAATTAGTCGATGAAATCCTCTGACTTAGTCATTAATCGATAAAATCCTTTGGCCTAGTAATTAGACGATGAATCCTTCAGCAGTAATTAGTCGATGAATCCTTTGGCTTACTAAAATAGTTCAAATAAAAGTTGATTCTAATTATGGTTACCTCTTGAAATAGAAGTAATAGTGCGTCAGTTAGGGTTAATTCGTAGACTCGAGTGTTAGACGATACGTAGTTTGAAACCAATCATTAGGAAATTATCATCGATTTTTTGGAATATAAGTTCTTATGATTCCAAGTTAGTGCGATCGCGCAGGTTTGGGTCCGAAACGAAAGATTGTTGAATAGAATATTTCAAATTTTGCCGCGAAAGAGAATCGCTCTCCCGGTCTCTGGTTAAATGAGCCTTGCATGCTACTTCCAGAACAAGAAAGGTTGCTTTTCTATCGAACCAAGGATCTCCAGCGAGAATGCAAACAGGAAATTTTTGTCGTTGTTCTCATTTACCGACAATCAAAACTAAAATATTTACTAATACGAAACAAGAACCCAACAAACTTTTGCTAAATAGATCAGAACCTCATAAGCAGAATTCCATTAGTTACACGTGACTAGGAAGATATATTGTTTAATCTCTAATTTTTGCAGCAATATACTTTTCGTCACGATAGTTTCACATCAAAAACAAAGCGAGTCAAATAGAAATTCACCACGAATGAAAAAAATAGAAGAATCGCACTTGGAAGAAGATTTAGCAAGTAGTACACTAATATATTTAACCTAACACGCATGAGCACACCGTTATTCTCATCTAAGCTTTCATATACAAACATTCAAATGAGTTGCATTTCATTATTTACAACGCCTCCGTGGCGCAATTGGTTAGCGCGTTCGGCTGTTAACCGAAAGGTTGGTGGTTCGAGCCCACCCGGGGGCGAAAATGTTTTAAATTAGGAGTTGCTAGCTGAATATAAACTCTCTTATACCCCTGTTACGTCAGGTCAACTGTGAATCATGGGCTAGAAAGCCTACTGCACACGTGTGGAGAAATACCGAACAATATCTTGAGTTTCTCTAATCTTGCTAGTTCAGAAATGCATGGATTGTGGCGTTTTGAGGTGTTGCTTCAGGGAAGTATCATGATTTTTTTTTGCATGTAGTGACGTAAGTCAAAAGTTACAGCGTCCCACATTGCACAGACTTGTGAGGG
>VCRD01000102.1:88282-180807 GCA_006783055.1 Trinorchestia longiramus
CATACTAGTCCCTCCGTCTACTGTTTGCCACACTGACCCTCATACTAGTCCCTCCGTCTACTGTTTGCCACACTGACCCTCATACTAGTCCATCCTTTTAATTCTAGTCTCGATGCTCTCAAATTTTGATCTAAACAGACAACTGGTAAGCTGAAAACAAAAACCAGCACGATGTTCTCATAACCTTTACACTAGGTATGTCCTGTGAGAAGGTGCACAAGTTGGGAGTTCGCTTCTGAGAAATATTTTCCCTAAAATATTTAAACTTACGTTCAAGAACTACCAACAGTTCTTTGCTCGAAATACAGTAAGGAAAATATTTAACGCATACGACTAATTATAATCGATATGTTGAAGGATCGAATAATTCAGTACATATAGTATAAATGCACAGTGGACTGATTACAGCCCAAAAAATTGGGTAACAAGTTTAAGCAAGTTACCCGAGTGCTGCTGGACTCAAACACTTGATTGTATCAGTTTTATAATATAATATTCTTGTAACGCTACGAAAAAAGAAACCGTGCGTGTTTTAACACGAACACACATGCACCTAAGACAAGCAGAATAGCCTCACGATAATAAATAAAATCTAAGTAATTGTTCGCCTTTATGTAACTGTTTGAAAAAGAATATCCCTATCTATTTTGGAATGAAACTCGTTACAAAAACAAGCGTTTTGGAAAGTGTTTGCAATGTAGGTATAGCCAGTTTGACTACAATTATTATTTATTACAAGCTCTTGAATTTGCATTGTTTGAACGGTTTTGCGACGCTCACCGTGCGCACTGAGACTGTTGTGTCTCTAGGAAAAATGTTAGACATCAGGCTCAACTCTAGTCTATATACACATACCACAGCTGCACGAGACAATTGATAAAATGATAAAAACTAAACTAACGAAATTGAAAAAAATAAATGTGTACTAAAATGCTTATAAAATGCATGATTTTCATCTATAGTGGGGTCCAAAAGACAATGGTCACAATCAAGAAACTTTTTCATCTTGACTGGAGTTCTGAAGACATTGGTCACAATCAAGGACAGACCGATCATTTGAATACTCGCCCCAATTTCCACGATTGCATGCATGAAAATGTATGATTTTCATCTTTAGCGGGGTCCAAAAATCAATGGTCACAATTAAGGAACTTTTTTATCTTTACTGGAGTTCTAAAGACATTGACCTCAATTACGGACAAACCGATCATTCGAACACTGGCCCCAATTTTTCTGATTGCTCAACTTTCTTACATTCATCAGAGCCCCAAAACTAACAAAGGCTACGCTACAATGAGGAAGAAACATTATTTCAATATACACCCCAAATTTTATTCTAAATTGGCGAACGTGTTACTCGAACCAGAACGGACGGTCACGCCTGACTGGGCACAGTTTGCAGCCCCAGAGTCCTGACTGACTTGAGAGCTGCAGTACGTGACTCCACAGCTCATTACGGTGAGGCAGACACACAGTCCTGCTTTTCAAGTGCCTCAACCCTTAGCTCGTTCAGACCTCAACTGTTCCAATTAAGTCATCAATTGACGAAAAGCTCGTGAGGATTGTCAAAAAATTGCCCTTAAATGCTGTTTGTGGCTTAGTAATTAGTCGATGAAATCCTTTAGCTAAGTAATTATTTGATTAAATCAGTTGGCGTGGTAAAAATTGATGAAATCCTTCGGCTTAGTAATAATTGATAAAATCCTTCAGCTTAGTAATAATTGATAAAATCCTTTGGCTTAGTAATAATTGATAAAATCCTTTGGCTTAGTAATACATGATAAAATCATTTGGCTTAGTAATACATGATAAAATCCTTTGGCTTAGTAATACATGATAAAATCCTTTGGCTTAGTAATACATGATAAAATCCTTTGGCTTAGTAATACATGATAAAATCCTTTGGCTTAGTAATAATTGATGAACTTCTTTGACTTAGTAATTATTTCAAATCCTTTGGCTTAATACTTAGATGATGAATCCTTTGGCTCAGAAATTAGTAGATGAAATCCTTTGGCTTAGAAATAAATTGATAACATTACTTCGCTTGGTAATTATTTGAAATTCTTTGACTTGGTAATTAGACGATGAATCCTTTGGCTCAGTAATTAGTTGATAAATCCTTTGATTTAGTAATAAGTTGATAAAATTATTTGCTTTAGTAATTATTTGACGAAATCCTTTGGATGGCAATTATTTTCTTCAATATTTCGGCTTAATAATTATTTGATGAAAAATTTTGCTTTAGTAATTATGCTATGAATTATGATTTAGTAATTCTATCATGAATCCATTGGCCAAGTAATCATTTGATGACAATCACTTATATTCTTTCATTGACCTGAAACACGCACTCGAGTACAGGACTCTTGCATTTAATAATTTAATTTAATACAAGAATTAAACTTTACTTCATTTACAGTCGCTTCAGAATAACATCGCAAATAACTCGGAACATAAGACCTCAACAACAGTTCAGGAAATCTTTCTTAAAGAAACACTGAAATTTCCTTACAATTTGTTCAGTTGCTCTGACCACGTTTTAATGCACTGACAGGATCTTTGTACTCCGAAATACTGTCTTTGAAAGTTCGTCCTTACTGTGTTGCTTATTTTGTTTATATTAGGAACGAAATTCCTTAAAAATTGGTAACCTTTTTCTTCAGAAAACACAGCGGCCTTAAAACTGCTCCAATTAATAAATCTCATTTTAAATAAAGCTTTAAGCAACTCTTAAAGCCGTTTTAACACAATCACCCCCAGTTAAACTGAAATAATATTCAAATTACCTTCTATTAAACTGAAATATTCAAAATTACCCATATTAAACAAACAATATTCAAAATAACCCCCTATTAAACAAACAATATTCAAAATTACCCCCTACTAAACTGAAACAATATTCAAAATAACCCCCTATTAAACTGAAACAATATTCAAAACTACCTCCTATTAAACTGAAATAATATCCAATACATTCGGTACTCACCCCGATCGATGCGAAGCAAGGAGATGCCTGGTGCTCATCCGCCGCGGCCGCCGGTGCCCCAATAGAGGATTGAGGTTCGGTGTGTTGGCTGCCCCGCGCCTCCGAGACAAATTAGATGCGTTACCACGTAGCGGTCTCGGCCCGTGTCCTCTGAGCCCATTGCCTCTCTGCCTTAAGTTGGGCACAGGAGAATCATCCTCGTGCTCCCGTACATTGACAGACTCAGGCGCGTCTCTGGCACTATCATCAGCTGTAGTCAGGCTCACTGCTAGAGCGCCGGCTAGTAGGAGAAGTAGAGGAGCGCGTAATTTGGAATTCAGTAACATCGTGGAGACTAAATTTAGAAACGCGCATCAATTGCACGCACTTGCGTCTTGACAAGCCGCACAACTAGAGATATTACACAAGCTTTCAGGACATTTTGTCGTTGTCGAAGAAATGTTTTACTGTGGGAGCACAACCTGCGATACATCATAGAAATAAATTAATTATTCAGAGGTGGCATCAAAATTTAATCGCATTTTTGATGATTAGATGATCCAATAGTTACAATATAGTAAAACAAAATGAGCAGGAATAAGCAAGGGAGAAATATATTCAAATACAAAACTTTCAGATACACCTTTAGTGCCAAAAATATTTAACTTCATGATTGACCATGTTTTTAAAAAAATAAACCAACCTCAGGCGACCAGCTGATTGGGTAATTTTTAAAAATAAGTTTCAAGTTACATAACACAAGATTACACGTTTGAGCATGAGCTGCAGTAAGAGGAAGAGACGGACATTCTCGAGATGAACGACTCCTTGTCTGAGTGAGCACGCCTGCCAATAATTCATTTGCGCAAAATAAAGCTTCCGTTTTAGACAGGAATATGAAGGCACGGAAATTGCTCGACAAATGCGGCTATCATACTTCATCACCACCGAGGCACACTCAAATCACGCAGCTGCTTCGTGCGATGAGAGAGAGATTTGCGGTACATAGCATGATGGATGGTGGAGGCTGGAGATGCAGGCAGTGATAGCAGTAAATGCTCGCTCTGAGACGCATGGTCTGCATTGCTCCCATCCCCCTTTTGGGTAATCTTCAACTCCTTTTGGTTAATCTTCAACCTCTTTTGGTTAATCTTCAACCTCTTTTGGTTAATCTTCAATCCCTTAAGCAGACTTGAGTATTGACTCCAGTGAAAAGCAAGTTCGCAAGCACTCGGACGTTTTAAAGCTTGATTGTCGTAAATCAATTCAGTTTTAGCTGTTGAATTACCTAGGCTACACGAGTTTTTCTAACATGGCCCATAAACCATTCATGCTTAAAATTTACAACACGGAAAAATCTAGAATGCCGATGTTAGCATCCACACTTTAATGTCGCAATTATTTAGCTCTATTTCTATGTCAGACATATGGTCGAAAATACCTACGTAGACCTACACGAATCAATTTGTTATGCCGGCTGTTTCCAATTCACGCTGACGTAAAAACAAACTTTTTAAGCATACAAGCTTCGTTGTCATAAATGTACCTATATTTGTTTATAGGACACATGATAAAATGGCAATTACATACTGAATCAGAAAGCTACTGTCCACTTTTCTAACAGAGATAACAGGGTTCATGTACTTAATTTATAGGGTCACTTTCAACACTGATCGTAATTATCGTACTTGCCACTTGTATTGTACGTATCTCGCAGCACGTGTGTTAATCACATTATAGAGGAAGTGACTTTCCGAACACTCCGTACCGTGAAGAGCACAGAATTAGTACCATTGACTTATTCTTTTTGAATAACTTACGGTAATATTGATATCAAAAGACAATTTCACAGACAATTGTACAGACAATTTGACATCACGGAAAATGAAGTAGGACGTCCGCACAGCATGAAACTGAATGCATAGTGCGGCCGAAATAAAAATATATAAGACGACTACATCTTCTATACAAGATTAGTAAGTACACAAGCATTGCAGACAGCAGTTTTTCAAAACGCAACAGGAAACAAGCAGCATCTAAAAAGAACTTAATGAGGACACTCGAGAGCACAAGTTCAGGGGCGCTGTCTTGACATAGTCACAATCACCTCACAAACATTGAAGAACAACGAAACATTGAAGAACAACGAAACATTGAAGAACAACGAAACGTTGCACTCGTTTTATCCCCCGATGACAAAAAATTACCGGAATAAATTCGTAAAAGAAGATAGGGATTACCAAAGATTGGAGCAGAGGAAATACTTCGAGTATGATAAACCATGTCATTTTATTGATTGAATCACACCCACAATAGATTCGAAAACCATATATAACCGAATTTTCATGAGGGTAACATGAAAACTCTGACAAATAGACCTTAAATTCTTAAACATGCTTCAAACAAGCGAGCTTCACCTCTCCATCAAATTGACCTTTCAAAGCTGAATTCAAAAACCATAATATTGAATACAAAATATCGACATTGGGATGCAACTAATGTATTATAACCGACGCAGTCTCCACACACTCGTGCTTCGAAAGATTCAAAAGAGCAACAATTGTACTCTATTACAATGCCATCAACTTCAGGTTTGCGAAGATTTTACCACTATAAAAGTTTCCAATTTTGATCAAATTTTTATTTCAATTTACGGCAGATACTTCGATGAGTTAAGGAGTTTAAACAGAACTATATTTTTTTTACATCAGCGTCGAGACTAAATTTTCCGGGTTAGTTAACACGTGGACTACCACCTACGAGTTATCACATAGCTGGCAATTCATACAATTTTGCCACGTACTAGTATACTCGTAGTACATAGATCTATTTAATTGTAACGCGTTTAAAATGAACTAGCATTTAGAACTAACATTATTCCTTCGAACTGAAGGAAATCGTAACAAGAAAAATGTTTCATCTTCAGTAGACCTGACGTCACCGGCGTTTCTTCCAATGGTATTTGCTACATAATTTTTATCCAAATCATCCGAGTATTCACTTTCTGACTTTGCAATATCATCTCCCGATAGTTCACTTTCTTCTCGAGTTACTGGAGTATTCCAACAATTTTTCCATTGGAAAACGTTTCGGAAGTTTCTTGTTACGAATCAAAATTCATAATTCTTTATCAATAATAAAAAATAAAGAAAATATAATGAAGAGACAGTCAAATAATAAACTACATATCTTCAAACCCTTCATAGCGAACCAATCTGAGCATTTTGCATTGGCACAAGAGAACTCTTAACCGGCATATTAATTGAAAATTCTATTGCTAGTGCCAGCCACGAGATAACTCGCATCATATTATTGTGGTGTAATTACATGTATTATGTACCTATGTACCACTACACACAATATTTCAGCTTTCTGATTTAAGAAAGTCAATAAAACCATTTAGGCAAATAGAAGCAGATCACATCAATGTCCCGTGGCCCGCCACACGTCAACTCGCAATGACGTAAGGATTTAAGAATCACACTAGCATGCCTCCCAAGAGGGCCAAGTGATGTGGGTTTTAGAGCCTTTAATGACAAGAGTGCAAAGCTGATGTGGGTCTTAGAACCAATAACGACCAGAGTGCAAAGTTTAGATGGGTCTTGGAACCTTTAATGTCCAAAGTGCAAAGTTGAGGGGGGCTTGACTTGTCCCTGGCCCCCTTTCATAGAACCATTTGGTACATTGCATCACCATCAGAACACAAGACCATAATAAGATGCTAGTGTGTCTTGTTCGATTATTTAAACAGCCGGTAAAAAAGCAATGCTTGCTAGCCTTTTTGTTAGTAACTCAAACATATTTCCTTACTAATATACGTCTCCATTGTACAAATACTTAACACGGCACAGTTCTCATAAATAAGAAAAGGTAAGCGATCGATTACTTTTATGGAGCAATGCATTTTTATTACTTTCGCAGTATTACGAATTAAAAAAAATGAATTAAACTCCAAAGAATATGAGTAAATGCTTGGCCTAATTTTTTCAAGAAGAAAACTTGGATATTTCTTAACTAAAGAGACCACACGCGAAGTGGCCATCAAGCTGGTACTGGTTTTCCCGGATCTCTGTTTTCTTCAACTGTAATGTTACGACAGATTAGTGGCGGGCAACATTATTACCGCCCAATAATTTTTTTAAGAGGAACTCATTGGTCGGGCTAGAATCGAAAAGAGGAATAGCAGAAAAAAAAACAAGCTAAGAACAAGAAAACTTCGCAGGAGGTCGATGGAACCTAGACTGGGTTTTTGCCCACACCTTGAACCTACCAAGCATGATTCGTATCAACGATTTATTTCATAATGCAAAACAGTCAGAGGCAGATTAAATCCGAGATGAGTTAGAGCTTAGTTCATAGAATAGAGTTTCGGTAGTAACATTCGCAGACTGCGATCACAGTTTATGCTTGAAGGTTATCAAAAACGACTAATCTGCAGAACGTAGCTGAGGTGTTCACCGTCCCATATAAGAGCTTCTTCTATCTTCATGCATCGTTAAGATGAAAGGTAAAGGAAGAACCGGCTCGAGAGGATTTACCATCCTTACCTCTTGCCAGAGAGGTAAGTATATATCTGATCTCTTAGCTCTCTCTCCCCCAAGCCAAGTGTCTAGGGACCAGCATGCACTGCTCAATGTTCTCTAATAAGTCCTGAAAGCTGCAGCCATTTTTTTAGGAGTACTTGCTCGTTTCAGAACACGGCTGTCATTCAGCCGCTCCCATGCAGGCGAACGCTGCACCTCAAGTTTAGAAGATGCAAGAGAAAGAAAATATCACAAAAACCAGAACGCTGTGTACTTATTCCTAACTGTTCTCTATCCAAACGGTGATAAAAAGTGTTAGCTTATAGGCATATTTGACGTGCGTTTAAGAAAACGATGGAAATATCGCACTGCTGCCCTAACATAGCACGGAAGACCGAGTATCCCATGGTTCGTTTTTAGGAAAATCACAATTGGTCTGGCGCTATACAAGATAAGCTGTTGATGATCTGTTGTTAAAAGGTAATAAGAATACTTTAGGCGGTCATTAATTCTTATCGTCGAAGAATAAAACTGAGAAAGACAAAATGGAGAATTGAATTAAAGAAGAGTGGCTTGAAGACGGACCATTACCGGTTGTTGAATGTTTTAAAAAAAAACAGTGGAGACGCTGAAATTTTTCGAATATGTGGGAAAACTTTCATACCCAGATGAGAGATGTTGGAACATATAAGCCACGTCCATTCAAGCAACGCTAATTGATTTTAAGTTCTCGTCTTTATGAATTCGAATGAAGACGTACACAAGCATGATTTGAAAATTTCAAATGATCGGGAAAAAACGGATAATCAGAGCGGAACTTTTAATCCAGTCTCGATGATAAATAAGCCTTTAGTCCAACCTCGTGGCAGGCAATGGAAACCATGTAAAGAGATGGTGAAGCTTCCTTGATATACTAGGTGGAATTTTTAACAGCCACGGCCGGGTACCGCACCTCCGTCTGTTGGGAGGGTGTGTCACACGAGTTATTATTCTCGGCAGTTTTGTGATGATGAAAACAAGAACCTGGGCAAAATTAGCCAAGCAAGACAGAGCACGGGAAAAGTTTTAACAACACGGTTGGTGCCTGCGAAGTCAATTCCGTTGAGGTAAATGAGTACAGCAATGCAACACTTCGCACATCATAATGGAAATCGAAAAATTATCCCAAATGGGAGAATAAAGAAAAGTAATACACATTAAAAGCTAAAACCAATGCAACCACATACAAATAAAATGAGGACTTGGAAAACTTTGCGAAGAATAATCGATCAAAAACGAATATCGGTGATACAGAAATAGGCTTACGATTATATCCACTCGTTCAATCAGGTGGTCACTCGGAAGGTACGGTGGATAGACGCATCTGAACGCGATAAGAATTAAAGAATAAAGTAAACAGACACAGCAACGAAGACACTCATGCTAGAGGTCAGTTGCACGGAGCACCGGGCTCTCCTAAAAACAACAAAAGAAACAAAACAAAGAGTTTAGATGTACATAAACCATGTGCACAAACTATGTACAAAGCTTAACTCGGTAGACTCGCCTGCAACACGTGATGCTGATTCTACAATGAGTAGTAGTCAGAGTTAGCGTTGAACAGCCCTTACTTGCTACTCTCCAAGGCACACTGACGAGGATAGACATGGCCAAGTTACTCCCTGCTTCCCATGAGGGAGATTAAGTTGTAAGTTATCGTACGCTTGACTTTATTTACATGGACGTTTATTTTAAAGCAGTAGTGAAGTAATAATGTTAAAAATGAAATTTCTCCGCCCACTGGACTTAATCTCTACAAAACTTTTTCCTAGAGGATTTTTCCACTGAACTTTTCCCACCAGACTTTTTCCACTAGACTTCCCCCTGCCCCTCTTCCTTTCTCTCCGTAATTATAATAAAGTATTTGACTAAGTCAGCATCTTCGAGATGAAAATAGGAGACGGGAGTGAGGTAGGGGTTCATAGGAGCGCCGTCTACCCAGTACTAGTCTGAGAACAAATGTCGACTCCTGTAGGTGAAATGATCCTGTCTTAATAAAAAAAACTCCACGGCTACACGAATATTCCCTTTCACTCAAGCTGCGTGCATTTCAAGCTCCGCCCGTACTAATAAATTACGCGAAGTGCAGTAGTCTGTTTCTGGTTTGTAGGGCAAACATTGTGAAGCAAGAAGCATGTAAATAAGCCTGGACCCCACACCATACAGTTGTGAGCAGTAACTGCTGGTTAGCAAGTGCCATTAAAGGCTTCTTAACGTTTTTACCTTAACACTTCTAGTGCACCAGCTTACCTCATCTCCGCAACCCAAGATGGCGTCATTCACTTCACACGTCTTCGCCAGACAATAAAATACTGTAGAGGCTGTGCAATGTTAGAGGGCCTCACTTCGTGCATGTCGGAACCAAAATATAAATCTTGGTTCTCAGATATAAGCCTGTTGACTTTCTCGTAACCAAGGACGATCCAGTAGAAACTTGTGACGAGCTATTTTTCGTGCGTTTTTCAAGCCTTATTGTTCATTTATGCCCTGATTGATGCTATGACATCTGTTAAAATATATTTCAAAAAATGTAAAATTTCAATTCATGTTTCTTTTTCATTTATAGTACTCAAAATAGAAAAAATTTCTCTCTGCACTAGTCTCTACAGTTGAGGTGACTTCGACAGTGAAACTCTGTCACGAATTAATCTAATTAACAAGAAAAGGAAGTAAAATTTATGTATCCTTGCAGAAATAGCCCAATGCATCAGAAAAAGAGAAGCTAGAATCTCGTAAAAAATACTATTTTACTTTATTGAAAAGCAATATGACCTACAAAAATCATTAGTAGCGAGAGAAAAGTCATGTTTGAAGTGTGATACATAATAGGAAGTAATTTCATTGGAACAAAACCACCAGAATGACACGTTGGTCACCGCTAAGAAGACGAGAGGAAATTTCAAAGCCAAATAATTTTCAAAAATGTCGCTGCATCTGAAGTACATAACTCCTGGACGCCTCTTAGGAGTACCAACTCCCATATAAAGAACCGAATGTTAGCATACCCCTTTGATATGTATCCTATCTACCATAAAAGAAGGCATACCAAGAGCCTTACAATAAGATGAAACAAAAATACCTTACATTCAGCGTGAAAGATTTTATCACTATTGCTTATACTGTATGTTACTAGTAGACCTACACTTGAAAATTCAGATTTTTTACAGAATATTTTCGTTTGATTTGCCAGTGGATGGCGGGCTTTGCGAAGGAGTTTCCACATTGAAGGATGCGCCTTTGCTGTACAATACAATGCGTGCAGTACAAGTAAACCCTACCGCATTTTCTCCTATCTAAATCCTTGAGAGTGTGACAGAGAGACGGAGCAATCAAGCAACAAACTGTATTATTATGTAGTGGAATAGAGCAGTGGGATTGAATGTGTAGTTCAGTATTTGTCTACACATTGTTCATTTCACCATTGAAATATAAAGGTTTGCTAAAAAAGCTATGTACCTTACATAAATTTGAAGCCATTTTTTGTGCTATCAAAATTAGAAACATAAAAATAATTCTGGCCGTTACCCTACGTTGGAATGACGGGTCTTCGCACAGCTGCATGTTCACTGAATTGAGAGTTCACTTCATCGCATCAGCTTGCAGGAGGACCATGTACAAGCATCGAGAACATGCATAAGCCATGAAAATAGAACAAAAAAGTAGCAAGGAAAATACCCTCGTGTAGCTGGTAGTCGTACAAACTAAAGCCTCCAAACGAGAGTGGAAAAAAAGGAAAACGTAAAAGAATTTGCTAATCATTACAAAATTGAAGAATGCTTCAACCATTATCATCGATACTAAGGCAAATTCCCAAACACACGGGGTCTATTAAAATTGTATGAACACATTATGATTACCATATATTTCTCTTCATAGTTATTTTCGAGAGAATATTTTTGACAGGTTGGCCTTTTTACTTTGCAACTTATAATCAAAAATTTACCTCGTTACAGGTACAATAATCAAACGAAAAAGACGTGCAACCGATCATAGTTTCAATGTGAATAAATTGCCCGTGATCGATTAATCCGAGTAACTATGACGTAAATTGGCGAGATATGCAACACATGGCAAGCAACATAGTCGCCTGGGTAGACAACTAGTACGGGATTCAGCAAAACATCGTCAAAGAAATGGAATAGGGCGCAAATCAAAGTTAGCTGCCATGGATTGTAAGTAATGACAAATATCGAGTAAAATCTTCAAACTGGCGCAAAAAAAGTGAGCGTTTCATTTATTTCTCATTGAAACAATAGTTTTAATACTCACAGTACGGCAGAATATCTGGAAGGCTAATGTTCATAATAAAACAGAAATTTGAAGATCTCCGAGTCTGACACCAAGTTGCTGAATGATAGTTACGATTACAAAGCTAGAAAATCGAAAAATAGAAGAATATTGAGTGATTGTATACCTCGTTCCCTACAAACTACCAAACTTTTGTGTAAAAGACACGTAGGGAATCCTACGACCTGGACAGCTTGTGTCTCGCAAGAAGCACGGGGTGGTGCTATTAGGATTAAGATAGTCAAGTATTCACTTAGCTTTTTCATATTTTGTCAATAGAATGAATACAATTTAATGATATTATAAATAAATTAGTTTCTTAACAAACTTGCTTTAAACGTAAATAATACCTTTATTAATGCATTTGCATTGAATTTACGTCGGGTGGTTACATTACTTAGTCAAATCCTAGTCACATTACTTAGCCCATTCCTGGGTACATTACTTAGTCAAGTCCTGGTCACAGTACTCAGCTAAGTCCCTATTCTTCATAAGCAACATCTAACATATAAAACCTTACCAAGAAGGCCACAAAATGAGATGAGACATAGAACACACCATCGTGATAATACAGCTCAGAATGTAGAGGTGCACTACGTGTACCATACAAATTAGTTCACTGTTTGCGAAGCAAAAAGTTTCAGTCCAACTCGAGTGGTTTTTATTAAGAAACTCTGTAATGACTTTATTTAACGGTGCAGATTGGCAAAATTTCAGTGACTCAGCACAGCTCGTTAGAGCTGATGGCGATAGCAGAAACAACTCAGTGAGGTGGCTACGAGAGGCACGAGTAAAACAGAAGAAATGATGAAATTTGTGCAAGAAGTCGCTAAAAACGTCCCTCTTACGATAGAAGTACAAGAAAAAAGAATGTATAGTTATAACACTGCGTTCAGTTAGAAAGAACGCACTGAAAATAACTCCAGAATGAATTGATTAACATCGAAATGATATTTTCATAAAAAGCGAGTGCATAGAGGAAAAATAAGACAATTAAAAAATCACAAACTTACAGAGAAAACAATAGCGCCCACAAAAGTACAAGCATGTGAACATATATTCAAATAATAAGTATTAAAGCCTTTAAAATTGAAGAAGCAATCACAAGTATATTGAAGAAGGCAGGAACTGCGACTAAAATTGAGAGAACGTAATAAATACGACACCTGACGCTGGCAAAACACTATACACACACACACTAAACGCTCCGGAGCCTCGACATCGACACGGACAGTCAGATCCGTGCTACTCCAGCTGCTGTTGCTGTTAATCCTTGCAGATGTTTAGCATTTGATTAGTAGAGACATACAGTGCGGGCCTCAATGATTCAGTGGCATAAATACGAAAAGCTTACCGTCCCTGGGTGTGGAAAAAGTCAATTTTTTACAGATTTGCAAAAATATTTGCACTAGCGGCACAGTGAACGCGCTGTACAAGAGCATGTCAGTGTAGGTACAACAAGTTCAGTACAATTGAATGCGCAAACCTGAGTAAACAGTGACAAGAACATGACACTGCGACAAACATAATCACTTACAAAGTTGTTTGCTATTCAAACAAGCAAGAAAATTCGGCAATATTGAAATAGCCCCTCCAATGGCACAACCTTTTAATAAATTGGCAGCCCCTAAATAAATTTAAGATTGTATTTCTGTGACAACTGAACTTCGATAAAAAGCTTTCGACCACAAAGAGCATCTGCCATCTCACTATTTCGTCGCTATTTTAGGCAGGATTTGAATACCGTACCAAGTTGAGTGTGTTTTCACAGTGACTGTGTGCATCTTATCAAGACGGAAATTAGGAACAACATTCATAGAGAAGTGAGGATTCCATCGAATGCTGCCTGCCTCACGAGACAAGATGAAACAACTAATACAAAAACAAAGATAAGGTAGACCTAACGTAAAGAAACAACTTAAGACACACTCAATGCAATAAAAATTCAGCACATCTAATACAAAAAAAATTACAAGGTCGGTCTCCTGCAATAGGTGCTGCAAATTTTTCAAGAAGCTAGAGATACCACCGAGAGGTGTCAATTCCTCACCGTCTATTAATGAAGAATACAAACATATCTCCCCGTATACAACTCAATAATCATATATATGTACATATATGTATCCCAAGGATCGCTGTCCCCAAGACACACTGGAAGACAATCCCCTTCACAGCACACCACCTAGAAAGCAGCACCTGGAACTGACCAAAGACACTACCTGCCAGGAGCAGCAGTGCTGATCATCAATAGCGCACGACATTCTTCCCCAAGAAGGAATTAGAGACACGAGTGCACCAGCCACTTAAGGCAATACACAGAAACAAACGTGTTTTGTTGTCGCTTTAAATTGATAACACATTCCAAGCCAAACCAGCTGTGATTATTTCAAGTCAGGACAAGACACTGAACACATATTGTTTACCTAAAAGAGGAAGCCTCATCACAAGGACACCTCGTATCGTTTAGATGTTGGCGAACTAAGTCGATGAAAACTTTCAAGTAATAAATCAAGAGGGCAAAATAATGTATCAGACAGAGTATCAATTGATTTGAAATTGAAAAAAAATAGAAATCAAAACAAAATAGAAATCATCGTTCAGGATAATTCTCGTCAACAAGTTCAGCACTCAAACTTTCTTTGAGAGCGTTATTTCATTTAATTACCTGAGCTTTTATTCGCACTTAAGGGCCCCATTTTGAAGCTCTTTAACGGCTGTAATAAAACTCAAAGTATCACTGTGTTCAATCTCCAAGCTAAATCACAAATACACCGAAGAACGAGAAAATAATGCTTCGATGGATTCATTAGCCAGGCAGTAAAATTTTCAACAACTTTTTATTACAAACCCAGCCACTGTCGCCAGGGGACCGTCTGCATCTACAGATCAAGTTGACGGGAGGCTTGGCGGTTGGTCAGTGTCCGTAAGAGTTGAAGCTCTCACGTGATTGGCTGACCCGGCGCAGTCCAGGGTAGCCAAGATGCCCCACCGAAAATAAACTCTAACCTCTAGCTAGCAAGACGCCGACCGGGACTTCCAGGAGTACCGGTTAGACGTCTAGACGTTCACGTTTTTTTTTAGAATTGTTCCGACAACTCATTCCACCTCACCTGATATTTCCTCGGGCCCCACCTGTTCTAGTAATTTGAGCAATACTCTGTTTTTCCATCAAAAGTTTAAACTACATGACTATAAATAAGTTTAATGAGTAAGTACAGTTTTTTGTAACCGTTTCAAATGCAAACTTGGATCAATTTCCACTTAATGGATCTAAACAGCTAGTTTCACCCATAGAACAATAATTCTTTCCATTCGAGTATGTAAAATGAACATGACGTAAACCCATAAATAGAAGAAAAGAATAAAACCCTTCAGTTTTATACCACCATAGCTAATGACTTCACAGATTTGCCAACGTATCTAATATCAACACTCGTAAATAAATATACCAAATAGGCAGCTCTTAATAAATAATGATTAGATCTTATTCAGCAAAATCAATTGGATTGATACTAGAATGAAATACAGAATAGAAAATACACATCATCATGTTTTTATACGCACAACGCTTGATTGACAGTAAGCGTGTTTTGTTAGCTGGCTGTTCCAATATGCATACAATTAGAACAAGGAATGTGTTTTCCGTTGCAACTCGTGCAAGAATTGGCATGAATCAACAGTCCATAGTATGAACAAATCTCTACATAAGGCCATGATACCTAGAAAACAATCCAACTATTGACTCACGCGTATAGAAGATAGTTTCAATTTCAAATCAATTGACACAATAACTCAATAACTGATGAACTTCATTCGATAAATTAAAATTTTCGCCACCATTGCATGATCAGGAACTGCTACAAGACTCGCAAAAGAAATTTGATCGTGAAAATAAATTTGAATTTCAGGGTAGTAATCTCCATCATTTTCAGTTTTATTAACCTAAATAGAACTTCTCAAAGACATTAGATTCTACTGAAATTTAGCACGATTTCATCTTTTCTAAAGCTTGAATTCAGTATGCTACGTACGAGTACTTGTTGGAGTAGAGACACTTGAACTTTGATTCATCACTTCCACTTCGTCACACACAACGTCTCAAGTACATAGGAATCTGTACCTGAGGTAATCTTATCCATAAAAAAAGTTTTCTCTCCTTCACGATCTCATTGAGAGATAATGCGTAGCAACACCAATGCGAATACATCGGAATTTGGAAGCCAATAAATATGAGTCATTTTTAAACGATGCAAGTTTTTTCGACAATAAATACTGTGGGGAACCAACAAAAAATAGCGTGTCTTAATACAAGATAATAATCGAATTAAAATCCAACGAGCAGTCATACAAACAAGTATGTATGAAAAAATAAAACACAACGTCCTCGTAGAATCCCAGTCCACTTCCTACAAAAACCCAAAAAGCTTTAAAATAAAAAATTAGTTCTACATAATTCCATTCTCACATTTTCCCATCCTCATGTACCCAAAGGTGAGCGACAAGAAAAACGCGATCGATATGAGCCTATAAATTACAGAGGTTGTGCGGGAAAAAGTCTCCAGTAACCTAAAACCAAGGCAAGCTGCCGCTTACAAGATTGAGAGCTGCTCGGGTCGCCATTGTACCCAGGACAAATAAGACAGTGGGGCGCGATATGCCCGAAAAATAGACCTGTGTGCTAATGAAACTGTACCGGCCGGGCTACCCTGCAACCCGGACCGTTCAGATGGATGCCTGATACGAGGTTCAATTTGTGAAGCCGATCCAGCAAGTTCAGACGCTCCAGCTATGGAGAAGAGAATCAAGGTCCATGTTCATATTCGTGGCTTTTGAGTCGTCAAAAGGCTATCGTGGCTAATCGAAATTAATGAGAAATGGAAATGAACGAAGCTCCTTTTAGCATTGACACATTCAAACAAGAGCTCCTAATGAAAGCTGAGTTCACCTGTCTAGTTGAAAAAACGATAGTCGTGGATGTATTCAATATCTGACTGGCTCGTAATGTTTAATTTAAAAGTTGTAGCAAAAAATTCAGGGCAAATGAGGAATGTGGAGCTTCTCATTGTTAAATGAACTCAGTTCTAAAGAAGAGTTATGGATTAACCAGGTGCAGCTCATTCTTCAGGACAAAATTTATCGTTCTTAGCAATTTTACATGCAGTACAGGGTACGGCAATGTAACTTCCGCTTTATAAAGCAAAACGCATTTAAAAAGGAAGTTATGTTGCTGCACTCTGTATAAAGGGCTTTCCTTTGGGACTTTTTGGTATTTATACAGCATATAAAAAGGGGTGTGGATTGTCGAAGTTTGTTTCCAGCTTCTTTCAAATCATTCAAACAATGACTAAATTATACATTTGAAAGTGGAAAGCCTAAGTTAACTACTCTAATAAATATTTTCTGAACGACACCTCTAGTTATTAACGTGTCCAAAGCCACTCAGTAATCACATCTTTCAGTACTGTGAAAGCTCAATAACAAGTTAAAGTTTCATCGCTATTTAAAATATATACATTTTACTAAAATGAATTGTTGTCAAGGTAGGGACGTACAAAGACCTAATTTTTGATGGAAAAAATATGCAAGTCGACTGCTTGGACTTCCCACCTTTAGATTATATTTTCAACAGGATGCACGGACCAAAGCATAACCGAGGACGACAAATAGCAAGACTTGGTCCAGTAATGCTTTTGAATGTTGAGGTATGAATAGGAAAAATTAATGCCAAGACTTGCGTAAGAGACAGTCTTTTCACTTCACGAGCAGCAGATATCCCTGCAGGTTTAACACGTTTGTTGCGATTGCCTAGCCGGTACAAATCTTTACTTTGAACACAATCACTAAAAGACTTGGAAAAAATTACAGAACCTAACCTAAGTGACCCACCGGTGGGTCGCATCGCAACAAACGTGTTAAGTTGTGTTGTTTACACTGCAGACTCACATTGAATTTTGGATCGAAGAGGCTGTCGAGTTTGTCTAAGTAGACAAAATTCTCACTTTCAAGTTTGAGCTCATATGTTTATGAAAGTTTACACATTGATATTTTTGAAAAACGTCATTAATTGTGACTAATTTATAATTTTTCACGCTTTACTTGGTTATTCCAGACAGAAGGATGATTGAGTTCAAAGCTCCACGAGAATAAAAAAAAACAGTATGTAGAGGTAATTGAAGTTTTTCTTATAACCATGAGAAAGTAAATTAAACTTTAACCAGGCCATTGAATGTATTTCGACAATTCGAGACAACGTAGCGTTGTTATATCAAAAAATTAACTTTAAAAATGTCGAGCTCATATACAACGAGGTTTTAAGATACATTTTTAGCTCAACTGACTTTTCCTCTAATGTGAGGACAGATTATTTCTGTTCAAATTTTCTTCAATTGTTAAACTACACCATTAGAAGTTGTGCTCATGGAAAAAATTATTTAAAATTGCATAAATAAAAAAATTGTGCATGTGCACCAAGGAAGAATGATCCCTTCATCAGCCCCTGCCTCCCAATTACTATAATAAAAATTCCCAGGTTCATGGAAGTTTATGACCGCGCTTATTCACAATAAATGTACAACACGCGATAAAATCTCAAATTGGTATCCTGTTGCTTGACGGTGGAGATGAAGTACATCAAAAACATATTGGCAAATGCAAGTACCATCGATATCAAGCCTTCATAGCTCAGGGGTTAGAGCGCTGGTCTAGTAAACCAGAGGCCGGGAGTTCGATTCTCCCTGAAGGCAGATGGACGAGTGTGGCATTTTAAAATTCGAGGCATGCCTACTATAAAAGTGTTAGTGCTAGAAATATAAATGGTGCCCCTGAATACTATACTTATAGGGTATTAAAAGCAGAAGTGAATGAATGGGAGAAACTGCATGTGCGTCAACTGGAGTTGAAAATACATGTTAATTCATTACGTTAGCGCGGACGTCATACAAAAGAAAGGCCTCACATGTCAACGATTCTAATATATACATATATTAGTATCACTGACATGTGAGGACTTATCCTTTGTATAGCATGATTGCTAACGTTATAATAACAATGTACTCAACTCCAAGTGACACATGTGCAGTTTCTGTCTTTCACTCTTGCATTTAATATCCTATGTGCATAGTATTCCGAGGCAGCAAATTTATCTGTGGTTCTAACATTACATTACATTATTAGTAGGCGAGCCTCGAATTTTAAAATTATATGTACAAATATTATTAGATAATTACGTATTTTATGATAATTATGAAATTATATAAATGATGTCAAATTAAATATAATTAAATTAAATACCTAATTATTATTATTATTAATTATATATTAATTACTCGTGAGCCTCAAATTATATATATAACATTGTTAACATGTGAAAACCTATCCTACTTATTACACAAGTGCTAACATAATAGATAGCAATATATTTTTAACTCGAACAGTAGCATGAGCATTTCTTGTCATTCACATAATTTCGTGTTTGCTCCCGACCATAGCAACATTTTGTTCCAATGTGCAAGGAAATAAAGAATATGATGCAGCTAACATCAATTATTTTTAAAGAATCATTCATAGTTACAGATTGATATTGTTACAAAGCAATTCGATTAACAACTCGAAAGTTGGAAGATCATTCGAAAAAAGTCAACTAACTTCATTGCATTTCAATCTTTCATTTGAGGTTACCGAAGCCGTATTCATAATAGATTTCAAAAAACTGCCTTTGAAAATTAGACATAGTTTACTATCACTATTCAGTGTTTAACGTGTTTTTCAAAATAGTTGTACGTCGTACATTACTTTAGTAACAGGCTTTATGTTTATTTTGTAAAAACTTCACGGAATAGAGGCACTATTCAGCAATACTACCCATGCACGATACCAAGACTCGTCTCGTGTATCACAATTCAAAATATCGCTCGAAATTTGTCAACCACCTGATAATTCAAAACATTAAATTCGAAGCAAATAATTCTTAATTACCGCTGCGAAATAAAAAAAACACACCCACTGTTCAGGAGATTACATGGACTATATTAGGCTGGCTTCATCACAGCAGCCAGTAGGAGCATTCCAGCACTGATGGTGAGCACCTGCATGAGAAAAATATAAGAATAAAGACGACAGCCATGCATCAAAGCTACTCGTGTCGATGGTTGCTTGCACGGTACGCCGGCCTCTCCCACGAACTGCAGAGATAAAATCATAAAAACCGGCCAGTACTACAAGAACTAAAGCCATAAGTGATTTGAAAAATGATTTTACTGCAAGTAACTGTGCATGCCTCAGATTAATGCAGTTATGGTGACGATAAATGCAATCAGTACACAAACCGATGGGCAATTAGAGCACTGGATAACCACGCACTGTTCAGCAGCACCGAGTTCTCACGTTGAGCTGCTAGGGATTGCTCATCAATGCCTTCGAGAGGACTTTTAAAACAATTTCCCCCAAAAATTTCAACAGATTAACTTGCCTCGTTTGCTGAAACTAATTTCCAGGGAATGATTCGAAAAAAATCGTCCAAATCATTGTTTCCTCATTATTTCAATTTATTTCAGGCTTCTTCAGATACTGTTCACTTTCAATTCTTGATGGTGAGCACAACATCATAGCATTGGGTTGGTCATCAAGTCCGTTTAGTTTTGTCGGTCGCAAACTTCCCACAAAAACTGAACAGACTTTAATAATAGATTTATCATTTTACACTACACAGTAACAAATACTGCATTACCTCCTGAGTCTGAAAACTGCCCGCAATAAATGTATATTTATGTATAATTGTTTCTATACGAACATCTTCGTCCCCCTCTCACTTCTTTACTCAGTACTTTATGTTCAACACTTAGTTCCAAAGGTACTAACAAATATATACAATATCATTAGATCAAATACTTAAAAATCCTAACAGGAAGCGCTCACGTCCATCTAGAATAGTGCCTTTTAAAAGCCCCTGGTTAAAAATCATCGTCTCGGCACTTCAGTCACAGTACTAAAGAGTTCCATCAGCCGATAAAAGTACGCGTTAAGACATCAAACCTGGCAAAATAAACTGTCGAGCGCGAGACAAAGTACGTCCAATTGAACCGAAAAGTTATTTCACAGAAGTAAATTCGAAGCGACATGTCTGCACTCAAGGCATGCAAATTGCTATGGAACGATTGACAACAATTTTTAAATAATCGACTGTTGATAAAGGAAGTTTTACGCTCACGAATAAACGAGAGGCTGCTTTTCACGGCTGACTTTAGGCCGGCCACCCACGCAAGTTTTCGTGCCATTAATGGCCTGCTTATTTAAGCGATGCTAGCGTCGATAAACTCGCGTCGTAAAATGCTGTGCCCTGTGACATCTCCGCCTACAATATTGAACCATTGTACAATTTGGACCAGGAAGGATAAATTTTCCCAATTTTCTTTGTTGGCCTACCAAGCAACATGTAGATTAGCCTCGGCACCGGCCTCCTAGGTCACCGGCAACACAGCGGGCGCATCTCTAAACGTAGTCTAGAAGAAAGCAAACTGATCCGACTCTAGCGGCAAACCAGGGAATAATACACATAACCCACCTTGTGGTACTTTGCCAACAAACTGCTTTTGCTACCTAACTTGAAAAAAGTGCAGCGTGATAACCACGAAAAAACAATACAATTTAGCTAGCTGAACTTCTACAAGCGTACTGATACACAAACATTAGACGTCAGTTTTAGTTATAATACAGGGTGTCCCAGAAGTAACTGACCCTTTTGATTTGCTAATAAACCGAAAACTATTAACACTAGGATATTGAAACTTAGTTTATTCGAAAGAAAAACCTTTTTATGGCACAATAGGTTACTTGGTATCCTATTTACGAACTAGCTTGACATTTGATTTTCATCATGTCTCCATACAGCAAAGAACAAAGAATAAGAATTTTGCAAATCTACACACGGACAATGTCAACAACAGAAGTGCAACGTGATTACAGAAATTATTTCAGAACAACAACCAGTCCTTCGAAGAACACAATTAAATCGGTGTATCGAAAATTTACGGACACTGGAAATGTTAATGGTAAACAACGATCTGGAAGATTAAAATCAACTTGAACTGAAGCTGTATTCGAGCGAGTTTCTGCAAGTGTTACAGATAATCCTAAAGCCTCCATCAGAAAACGTTCAACTCAATTATCCATTTCCCGATCGACATTACACCGCATTGTTCAAAACGACTTGAAGTTATATCCTTACAAAATTAAATTAACCCAACAGTTATTGCCTAATGATTATCACAGTCGTGTTAATTATTCCGAATCTTTTATTCGTTTGTGTGAGGATGCCTGTTTCATCGAAACTATTATCTTCTCTGACGAAGCTCACTTTCACTTTTCTGGCCATGTAAATAGACATAATTCTAGAATTTGGTGCGATGAAAATCCAAGAGAAATTCAAGAAAGGCCGCTGCATTCTCTTCGTGTAACGGTGTGGTGCGGGATAACTGCTTCCAATGTGATTGGCCCATACTTTTTTGAAAATAATGATGGCGCAACAGTAACAGTTAATGGTGAAAGATACCGAACTATGGATTGGCGAATTTCTAATTCCTGAAATTGAGAGACATGGCCTACGCAATACTTGGTTTCCAACAGGATGGAGCCACGGCCCATACAGCAAGAGAAATGATGACATTGTTAAATGAGTGCTTTCCAAATCATTTGATTTCACGATTTGGTAACATTCCTTGGCCCCCTCGTTCTCTAGATTTGACCCCATGCGATTTCTTCTTATGGGGCTACCTGAAGTCAAGAGTTCATGTAACAAATCCAAGAAATCTGCAAGAACTTAAAAACATTTGTTCTGAAATAAGACAACTATCGCCTGATACACTAAGGAGCGTTATGGAAACGACAAAGAAACGAGCCCTAAGTTGTCAAAACAACCATGACCATCATTTAAAAGACATTATATTCAAAACCTAGTTCTAATAAAGCATAAAAAGGTTTTTCTTTCGAATAAAACAAGTTTCAATATCCTAGAGTTGATAGTTTTCTTTTTATTAGCAAATCAAAAGGGTCAGTGACTTCTGGGACACCCTGTACTACAATAGAAAGCTCTATACGAGTTGACAAATATTTGAGGTTTAGCTACTGAGCAAGTATTGGAACAGCAGTAGTTCACACACAATAGTCGACGTCAACTGCTCATAAGAAAATTCTCGGCAAGTCAATTGTCACTTTAGCTACCAGACCGAACTAGACTTTACTTCCCAGGTCTAATGCGATTAAACAATGCACATTTCTAAAATCACTATAAAACCTTAAAAAACAGCAGTTTTTCTTCGAATTTGTAAAGTATCAAATATTTACGCAAATAGAAGGACATATTCCTAAACACAAACACACAGATACGCATATACATATAGACCAACACGCGCACACACACACACACGCGCGCGCGCGCGCGCGCAGACATCACCAGATTTAGAAACGCACTTATATACAGACACATAAATATAGACATCTATACAGAACAGACGCACAAAGACTGACATAAGCATATACTGTACGTAATATACACATTTAAAAACGGTAGTTGAATTACAACAACCTCCTGCAAGAAGCATTTCTGTTCCTGCTCAAAATGGATACATTAGAGGATCTTTGAGTATTCTTCGCATTGAATATTGAAGAATACCCTCAAATGCAATCAGTTTCAGTGAACCAAATCTTGACAGTGTAAAGACAATCCATCACCAGCTTATTACAATTTCTGAACATCGTACACGTCCAGGAAAATCCACAAGGGCATCTTATCTACACCGTGAGAGCATGGGTACGTAGAAAGTAAGATTGCTAAAAAATAGCATCGCTTTGGAACGCAGGTACTAGAAAGAATGAAGTCGTACCACTCCAGGGAAAAAGTTACGCAAAAAGCGCTCAAGTTTATGATTAGATCAGAAGTATCGGTCGCCGAAACACGCAGGAGGGAACAGTGTCTCGATTGAGGGGTTATATTCGATCGGCGAACTTAGGAAAAGTAGAATAAACTTGTGGTGCTAATCTTTTTGAGTCCAATCAAGTACACGACAGTGCTGATAAGTAGACCATCCTACTTAAAACTGCGGACGAAGGTCTGACACGCACACAAAAACATGCGGTCTGGAAACGTATAAGAATCGCGCCCCAGAAGATGCCATGATATTTGAGTGGGATGTTCTCGGCCGATGACCAGGAAGCGATAAGTTGGATTGGCAGCTCGGACGATCGTATCATAGAGGAGGCCGTGTTCCTCGGCCTTGAGGTGACTGCCCCTCGTACGCCATCGGAAGCCTTCACTAGCCGGCAATCTGCCAACGCTTGCAATACTGACAACCGCAATCCAGACCACTATGACCGATCTAAATTGCTCAAGCAGGCTTTGATCATTTAAACTAGGTATGTGCAAGAAATAATTAATATTCTCGACTGTGTAAGCTGGTTTTATTCATTTAAACTAGGTATGTGCAAGAAATAATTAATATTCTCGACTGTGCAAGCTTGTTTTAATCATTTAAACTAGGTGTTACAAGCTGTGGTCAAATATTTCAAGTAAATGCATAAACTCGCGTTAGCCAAAAAGTAAACGAAAAATAGGTTTCTAACAGCTTATGTTTACTTCGAGATAGGATGCTCATGAGATTCAGCACCGAATTCATCGATCCTTCAACTAAAACTCAATCGTTTGGTTACGAGAGTCTTGAAAAATAAACTTAAGAACGGGAAAAGCAAGAAGTGCCTCGCATGGCTAAGATAAACGAATGAAATGATCATAAAGCAAATCTACGATACCTGTGGAGGAAGTCGCTTTCACGGTACGCTGGTCTCGCTCACGGAAGAGGAAGAAGTAGGAAGATAAGATCTAATTTATTGCTAAAACAGACCTCAGAGCAAGCTTTTGAAAAGGACACCTTGTAAAGATTCCTTGCATTCTCATAAGAGGACCACAAACAGTTACTCTCTGCCCGAAAACCTGAAAAGCCTCAAAAAAATATGGTGTAATCTAGTCGCTTCGACGAACATTTCAAAGCGAGAAAATGACGCAATTCGGTCACAACAAGACGCACGTTGTAAGATCATACTTGAAATTTACACGTTAATATAGTGTACTTTATCAAGAGGATTACTCTAATTTCACGTTACAGAAACAAAATTATTCAATCACATCAAATTAAGGTTTAGGAATAGACGCGAGAAAATGAATATTCGATGGACAATAATGGCTGCATATCCTCAAATTGATGGCAAGATCAGGGATTCAGACAGCCAAATATAAACGTACCTGCAATGACGAGTCAACTCTTTTTAGAATAATTTCCCCGTGATATTAACATTATTAGCTTCTGTCTGCCAGATACCACCGCTCTTATATGTGAAAAATTATTGACGATGACGATTAGAATATGAAACTAATGTATTAACTTCTATAAAAATTTAATTCAGGTGACATTTTTGCGAAAAATTCAGATCAAGTAGTTAATTTTGAAGTGGTTTGCTGTAAGTAAACCAAATTTTTATTCGCTCCAGGTAACAAACAAATGAAAGATAAGCGCATAATATTTGTTAACACTCGGTACCTTACATTATCACACAACCGAAACAATTTCTCATAACATGCAGAAATTACTCAACACAAGCGTGATAAAACAGGTCAAACCGAAGTATTCTCGAAGAATTGCAATTAAAAACAAAATTGCGCGGCTTTAATAGAAGCAGTACGTTCAAGAGTGAAACTAGAAAGTATCGCATTTTTATTCGTACACCTACCACACAATATGATAATGGACAAACGAAGCAACACAAAAATGAAACTCGCAGTGACCGGAGCTGAACATAAATTATCCCAGGAACTGGGTACCGCGCCAACCTGTTCCTAGCCGCGGCCACTAGCCGCTACGACCGGAGCGGTACTGGCTCTCGCGGTTGCCGCATCCCTCTTTATAGTGCCGGCTCCGAGTCTGGTTTTCAAGCAGAAATACACAGATCTCTGGGGGGTCTATACAGAGATCAACAGATATTACAAATGGGGGATCACAGAGCTCCAAGAGATCACAGAGCTCCAAGAGATCACAGAGCTCCAAGAGATCACAGAGCTCCAAGAGATCACAGAGCTCCAGGGGACCACCACAGTACACTGTAACTTCAAGATTTAGTTGAAATAGCACGACAAAAATGTAAAATTTTACGGGTTTCACCGCCACGTTATGCAGTAAAAGACAGAAATAGCTCACCCTTTTCTAAAAAACAAAAATATTCTCAATTATCTTTGGGTCTGCTTGATGCTCTGGAACTGATCAAATGTGAAGATAAACAATGACAGTTGTTAAGTGAATAGAGAATTTCACTTGAAATGACGACTGGGGCAGCGTACTAGGACCATTGTGGAGGATGCTACTTACGAAATGAAATTAAATACAAAAATTCATACCACTTAACACAAATGTCCGACCGCTAGTAACGTAGGTACCCTAGTTTCATTGAAATATATCGGTGAAATATTGTGTTATGATTTATTGTTTTAACATCACTGTAGATTATACTGTATGCACAAAGATTCCTGACCCCGTGAGCAGCACGAGATATTATCGAGCGAATATGTCCCACAAACGTACTTCACTACACCTACACGCATTACCTCCCCCTGAACATGATGCTTAAAAATCTTTCATATCCTCGAAAAACATCAAGTTCCCAACATACCCTAAACGTTATTTTTCCTCAGCGCATGCCTGTGATGAGTACCATGTAAATCATATGAGCATGAATGAACAGACACTCGTACTCATAATTAGGAACTTTCTTCGAGATTCATGAAGAATACCTTGATACCCACCTGCTCACTATAAGCACAAAGTTCAACATCTCCAGTGTTCCTTTTTTACTATCCGTTTGTTTTCAAGAAAACCTCGATTTTTCGTTCCACAGGGTGCCCCATAAAGATTAACCGACTTCTATAATTTGTCCCAGACACAGGAGTACCCACGTAAATGCTTAAATTTACACCCAGTGTTGTGCAACTGCCCTATGTGACATCAGGTGATGACCACCGTGTCCTGCTTAAACGATCGTCTCCTGGCTCTCAGTGACAATATGAAAGCAGCTTTACGAAGCGCCGGATGCTCTGAAAGCAGCAGCAGAATTGAGGTAGCAACGGCAGTATCCAGCAGTGGTGACAGAGCACTGCTGAGACTGCGTCCTCTTGACGAGCTGCAGTGGTGCTGCAAAAGCACTAAGTGGTGGCCGTCCAGCAGCTTCAGAGGCAGCTAGAGAAGCAGCGGCTGCAAAGGCAGCTAGAGAAGCAGCGGCTGCAAAGGCAGCTAGAGAAGCAGCGGCTGCAAAGGCAGCTAGAGAAGCAGCGGCTGCAAAGGCAGCTAGAGAAGCAGCGGCTGCAAAGGCAGCTAGAGAAGCAGCGGCTGCAAAGGCAGCTCAAGCAGCGGCTGCAGCAGAGGCAGCTGAAACAGAGGCTGCAAAGGCAGCTGAAACAGAGGCTGCAGCAGAGGCAGCTGAAACAGAAGCTGCAGCAGAGGCAGCTGAAACAGAAGCTGCAGCAGAGGCAGCTGAAACAGAGGCTGCAAAGGCAGCTGAACCAGAGGCTGCAGCAGAGGCAGCTGAAACAGAAGCTGCAGCAGAGGCAGCTGAAACAGAAGCTGCAGCAGAGGCAGCTGAAACAGAAGCTGCAGCAGAAGCTGCAGCAGAGGCAGCTGAAACAGAAGCTGCAGCAGAGGCAGCTGAAACAGAAGCTGCAGCAGAGGCAGCTGAAACAGAAGCTGCAGCAGTGGCAGCTGAAACAGAGGCTGCAGCACAGGCAGCTGAAACAGAAGCTGCAGCAGAGGCAGCTGAAACAGAAGATGCAGCAGTGGCAGCTGAAACAGAGGCTGCAGCACAGGCAGCTGAAACAGAGGCTGCAGCAGAGGCAGCAGTGGCAGCTGAAACAGAGGCTGCAGCACAGGCAGCTGAAACAGAAGCTGCAGCAGTGGCAGCTGAAACAGAGGCTGCAGCACAGGCAGCTGAAACAGAAGCTGCAGCAGAGGCAGCTGAAACAGAAGATGCAGCAGTGGCAGCTGAAACAGAGGCTGCAGCACAGGCAGCTGAAACAGCGCCAGCTCCTTGAGAATGCAGCGTGTCATTACGAGTCTCTACGTCGCAAGATGGACAGGAAGTCACTGGAAGCATGACCACTGGTCATGAAATGTCAACATCACGAATTTAAAAACCAATGTTTTTTACACTCAATTCGAATAAATAAATGTACACTCAATTGGAATAAATCTATTCTTTTCTTTCGCTCTCTCGTGAATTCGGGGTTTGGGTAGCAACATCAGTAGAAGCTGCAGCCTCTTGAAGCTAAATAGTAACCATAATTGTTATTGTGAAAATTGTCTATAAATGCTTCATGACCATCGCTATGGAAACACTACAAACACAGCCAGTAAGAGACGAACAGCGTATGAGCAAAGAAAAGAACTTCCAAGTACATTATTAAAAATTATGGAAGAAATTTGAATCTGATATTCATATGACGATCATCATTTTTACACAATTAATAGAAGCAATATTAATGACCACAAAGTATTTTCATTGATAGTAGCAATTATAAGTAAAATTTATACGGAATTACTACCTCTTACAAGCAGTAATCCAACACAAAGCCCATGACCTACTAAAGGCAAGTAGGATTCGTCCGCCAGTGTAGGGATGCAAACGTCATACACCCCTGTGCGGTCTCGATGATATTAAATGTTTGAACCTACGGTGTAAGAAAAAAAGACACCGTTGGACCACACAGTGAAGCGTCAATTCAGTGACACAGTCCGTTGCCTTCAGGGAGAATCGAACTCCCGGCCTCTGGTTTACTAGACCAGCGCTCTAACCCCTGAGCTATGAAGGCTTGTTTATATACCCAGGGCTTCATGTTAGAAGTATACACACAATTACTCGAGGAAAATAAGAACAGAATAGAATATGGCAACATGAACGAGCCGTTTGGTCTATTTTTGGGCTGCTACCCAAGTCCCATACCGTCTAGCGTAAAGGAATCAATCACTTACATGCACCTCCATTATACACAGATATTTCAATGACTTGCGTATACCTTGATCAATTACACGTATTTCAGTGTTTGTAAATATGCTACAAATATATATATATATATATATATGTATATATATATATGTATATAGCGACAGCGTAGTAGGTATTACTACCTAGATGAAAACTACTTTCTGTGGGTGTAGTACAAAACGTTCATACACACTGGCATGGGATATACGGAGTCGTGGCTGGAGAACAGAAAAACAGGGAACTGTCTTTCCTGTGTTTCCAGGAGAATCTAATTTAACGATATAATAAGGAAATGACAGAAATAGCTTAATAAAACAGTCTATACACAAAATAAAATTACATGAAATATGTTGGAGGGTTAGATACGATATTTCTCTATGAATATACGCACACTACTAGTGGGCATTCTTTTTTTATTCGATTACATAGACTGGTCTCTACAACTCGACAGTTACCTATTGTTAATTCAATTTCATTCAATCTCATTAACACCATTTGAACGACTGATTTAGATTACAGCTGTAGCATCACTAACAGACATTCAAACTTAACAAAATGTCAATCCTCCTTCAATCTAGTGCTAGTCGAACACGCGTTAATCGAACACGTGCTAGTCGAACACGCGTTAATCGAACATGCGCTAGTCGAACATGTGTTACTCAAAGACGTGTTAGTTGAACACGTGTCAGTTCAACACATGTCAGTTGAACACTTCTCAGTTGAACAAAAAGTTGACTAATGAATATTACTCGCTTTGCTGCCCCCGTACCGGTAAACTGAAAATATTGGAAGTTCCGCACGCTGTTTTCTTGGAGATTATTATTATATTCCTAGTTTAACCACCGCACTTTTCTTGGAGAGCAGCTCATGCAGGGAAGCTGGGCAGTGATTGGATTCATCAAATGAGGTGGTTTCATGCAGACAAATTTAATGCACAAAATTGTCAACAAATCCTAAATTAGTTAAAGCTCTGTAGTCTAAACATCCAATTGAATGGCACACGTGTAGCAAACATGGAAACTGGCACGCCACTTTTTCCGAAATTCTCTTGTAAACTGCCACCTCTCTGACCTAGAAGTATCTACATGCGAGTGACTATCATCTGACTACAATACAAAGGTCACTACAATGCTCTACGCATTGTTTGATTAAGCATTCATTAGTTTGATTTCGTATATATGTGATATTCATCACTAAAACTTGTATTTTTAACTAATGAGGTGAATAACGGAACTTCCTGTAACCAACAATTCCCAGAATATGCTTGTAATTTGAGGTTTACGTTCGTCGATAAAATGTTATTTGCGCCTAAAAAATTGGCGAGTGCTCGAGAGTATACTTACGATGCTAAAACAAACTTTAATAAGCGACACTGCATAAATAGCACAAAAATTCTCTAGTGGAAACATGACAAAACATGTGAAAGTGCATTACACTCAACCCTACATATTTTCACCAACAATATTTGCATCATTTACAACTTGTACTGCTTTTAGAGTATTTCTTCTTGATATTCAGCGTTGCCCCGTTATTTACATTCATGTTTTCTTGCATATATAAGCTCTTCAAACCTTAAATTATGATTCTAATTGCGAAAAATAACGAGGCTTGAATTCAAGTGAATTCCGAGGAACAGAGGAATAGACGACAATAAAAACAGCAGATCAGGTATCAATTGATATCATAATGAGCGTGGACACGCTAAAATGTGTATTTTTGGGTTGACACTAGAAAGCAGATAGACACAATAGAGCGAAGCGACGTAGCAAACGAACAAACAAAAAAAAAAAATTTTTTCGATCAAGATAAGGGCACATTTGCTTATCTAAAAGGGTACGTTTAATGTTAGTTTACAGTTCCTAGAACCAAAAATTCCATTAAAACCTCAGTGGAATTTTATTTTTGTACTCACCTTTCTGTCAAAAATGCAGGGGTACCTGCTCATCTGTCAAAATACTGGAGAAGCACAAGGTCAGAGAAAGCTTGGGAACCCCTGCTTTAAACAAACGGCAAGCGCAAGGTACAAGTAACTTTCCGATGAGTGATAAAAAAGTGTTAATAATCGACGATTATTATTAACGTAGCTTACTGGTACTGAATGCGTTCAAGAAGAGAGCACCCTAGTGTGGGAATATAAGTTAGAATATTACTGGTTAGGTAAAGAAACGATTCGAGCATTTTGATGTTATCTCTGAACAATCAGCAGCTTAGAGCTCCCAGAATTGGAGCTTGGCACAAAATGAGTATTTACCACTATGTTTTAATAAAAATTATGGTTTTCACACGTACTCTTCAATGTCTTTCCTAAGAATGAAAGTATTTGAGCCTGAACCGCGAATGCATGTAGTACCGCTACGCCACAAAAGATTAGGTATCAGAATTTGTTTAACTTGATGACACGCCATTTAATACTATAATCTAAAATAACCTTAATTTTTACAGCCACTCGCTTCTGAATTCACTCCCCACAGAGTAGGCTAATTATTACTGGTTCTGCACCACTAATCAAAGCTATTATTGCTGAGAATGGACCGCAAGTCAGCACCACAACATTGTGGTGATTTGACTGCTGAAAGTCACTACATTGTGGTGACTTGACTGCAGAAAGTCACTACATTGTGGTGACTTGACTGCTGAGAGTCACTACATTGTGGTGACTTGACTGCAGAAAGTCACTACATTGTGGTGACTTGACTGCTGAGAGTCACTGCATTGTGATTTGACTGCCGAGTCACTGCATTGTGGTGACTTATGAGCTCATTCTTACAAGGAAGCAGGTATAGGGAGCAAGATCTCCTAAATAGAGAGTGCACCAAAAATTTTACAACTGAAACACAGTTCCGGCATTAATCTCCTGATATCTTTACAATAGGCAACCAAATTTTCTCCCCTTAAATTCTGAGTGATCAATCATACCATCTTGTAACATATTCATAAAAAAATTATGTGAAACAAACAATTCATTATACAAAAGCACAAATAAACAAATGAGCTGCATACTCAAATTGCCTACAAATATTATAAAACAGCATGTAAAATAAACAAAATATACTTTGAACTTACCTGACCAGCAGCACTGTCTCCACTGATGAATATTTTGTACTGTAGAATCTCATTTGTTATACAAGTTTGCTGAAATTAAAAGGCTGTAACAAATACCCTACTATTCTAATAATCTCACTGTACTGCAAAAGACATGACAAACTAAGTGTTACTTTGCATAGTAACTTGTTAATAATTTCCAACATACATAATTTCAGCATCAGTAACTGCAAAATCTGTAAAAAAATCTGGAAAAATTATTAAAAGAAGCTCTTTTAATGAGCAGGCATATTATTGAGACTAATCATATACTCCACTGTTAAATTAGACATATCCTCTACTATTTAAATTAGTCATCCTCTATTTAACTAGTTATATGCTATACTATTTATACAAATCATGTACTCTTATTTTATATTAGTCATATCCTCTACTATTTATACTAGTTATGTACTATATTTATACTAGCTATGTACTAGTATATACTAGTTATACACAAACCTATGCCAGTTATGTACTAGCACATACTAGTCTCAGTACCACCCAGGTACTGTAACGGTCTTACAAGTGTTGTGTTGGTTGCTGCAGAGATAACCTACACAAACACAAGGGGATAAAAAATTAGGATTTAGCTAAAAGGGTTGCAATATAGCTATATATTTCTAAGTATGTAGTTGTACTGCATGATAGTGTGCCTGAAGGCACATCTTTCCCTCCTGACACAAAATTAGCAGCTATGGAATTGTCTTGAACATCAAAGAAAATTTTTTGATTATTACATAATTTGATGAGAAAATTAGGTTTTTACTACCTGCAAAGAATAACAACTAATGTGGAGTAAAATTTATAGAATTAATAAGATGTTATATATTACAATACAAGAGCAGTTCCCTCGAGATCCAGTTGACCTTGCCTACCCACAATCTTCCTTTTATATAAAAATTGTGTATATTTCATATCTTTTGGAATGTTCTACAATAAGTTCACACACCATTCAACCAGAGAGATTTTGCTTAACCAACATCTTGACCTCATTCTATTTACTACCCCAATAAGGTCTTGCCCTTAAGCTGAATGTAACCTCATCATGATACCAACCCTAATCTAAACTAAAAAAATTTTGAGTGTTCACAATAAGTTTACACATCAATTAACATTCAAACATCTGATAATATAAAAGTTATTAATAGTTATCTAACTGGTTATCCGTCTACATCAGACAAACGTCTCATCAACGTGGTAAAGAAAAATATCTAAATTAAGTGCAAAGGTCCACTATGCCTGCGCTTTCAACATGACCAATTAAAATGCGTCTAAGTCTGACAACTATTCAACTCTCCTATTAAAATACCACAAAAAAAGACAAAAAAACATTCATGACATTACATGAGAAAAAATTATGCTAAAACTTGCTTTCAGATGAGTCATAATAGCCCTGGAGGTCATCTCTTGTATAGCTGGGATGCACAATAGGAATCTTCACCACCGCAGGGGTGCTAGCGATTGCCCACCACATCGACGTCGTCTACATTGAGCCGAGACACGAGCGTTGCCATAAAAGGAGGTGCATTGAACTCTCGGCCCCACCCGCACTTGCGGTACTTCGGAGAATATGCTTTCAGATGGAGGTGGCTATCCTAATTCATTGACAAGGTGTTGAAATACACAGTTTGAATCGTCCAAACAAAATTCAATGGCTGGTTGGATCTAAAACTTTAACGTAAACAAGGTAGAAACATGCATTGTCTAACTCTCCACCTTCAAAAAAGGCAAATCCTGCTACATGATGTAGGAAACACTTTAAACGAGAAAGGCCAGAAAAATATTTCGCTAAGGTTTGTTAATTAACAATACCTCTGAGTATTACACAGACAACGTACATTTATATCAGGCGAGTCATAAAAATTAGTTTGTTTATGTAAGTAGTGGGTAAAATGGCCAATGGTAATCGTAAAAACGTGGATTTCATCAAATTTACAGGCAGTTTACGAGTTTTTTGAGGATTCAAAGACAAGCCGGGAACAACAAACAACCTCTAGCTTGGTCAACTGGTGAGACCACTAGCTTGGTCGACTGGTGAGCGAATCTGCTTGCGAGCGGAAAGACCCGGGTTCGAATCCCGCTACCGACATGGTTGACGCGGCTAGAAATACGGCATGGGACTTGGGTAAACAACCGAATAATTATCGAAGTAATTATCCGACCCAAGAATGGGCCCGAAGGTTCGTTCCTATAGCCTTATTCTATTCTATTCTATTTTAAATCTGAGTGAATTACGGAAGTAAAAATATTTAACTAGAATTTAGAGATGGAAAATTTTAAAATATTAACAATCTGTGTATAAAAGAAACAAATATAAATTAACAATTCTGTGCCATAAGATGTTTTCAACTATAAACTCTTCAATTTGATGAAGATACGGAATTAAAAAGTATTTTAATGCTACGTTGCGAGAAGTCTAGAGCAATTAAATGATTTTATTATCTTTAGAGAAATACAGTACGCCATGCAACGAAGCAATAGCTTACAACCTTAATTGAAGCGCCATCATTGAAAGCAATAAAAAGTGCAATGCTCGGTGAGGTGCGCATTCCAGACTAGCCATTTTGAGACAGCAGTCCGGCGCCGTCACACCCAGCTTGATAATTGAGCCATACAGCGGCACCTAGGTGGGGCGGGCACGGCTGAATGATGGCAGTAAAAAGTAGGCGGGCAGCTGTCGATGGATATCTATGGAACCAGACGTATTCACAGTAGCTATTTCAGAACAGAGAATAATTTCAACGCGTTTGTGTTCTTTATTCGTTTTTTTCATGCATGAATTCTTTGTTCATGCGTAACTTGCATGACTGTAATTTTAGAAAGTGACTGACAACACATAACTTATGAGTGACTGTGTGGTGTGACAGAGGGCAGACTGGATAAATGAACAAACAAAATAGGTAAAAACTGAAGAGACCTCTTCTCCCCATAGGTCAGAGCCACTGTCTGGCTCTCGACGTAGATTTAAAATCATGGAGATTTTTTAAACTATTGGTAGAATTGGACATGGGTTATCTTGAATACACACCCTATATACAACAAATACAGGGTGCATCAATATAACTTCCTTTTTTCAAATGAAGTTCCTTTCAAAAAAGGAAGTTAAGTCCTCTACTAACCTTTGTCTTTATTATGTGCTCTCCTGTACAATAATTGATCATTCTAATGACAGTAGATATGAAGTGTATTATCATCCATAGATGTTCAATCAGTAACAGAGATGACACTGAGAGAGGTGAACGACGAGGACAGAGGCAGTTAACCGAACCAGGATAACATGAAAATCAACTGTTTCAGCAGGGCAACAAACACAAGCTAAAAAACAAGCCACAAAACGTAGAGTAGACATGGTAAAAACAGTTGTCATTATGAGTATTTATGCGTCCTAGACACTGATTTGTGTCTTAATAACGGCAGCAGCATAAATATAACATGTACGTATATATACGGTAATATATATACCCGTATATATACCCGTATATATATGCCCGTATGTTGCCGTACAATGCATAATATATAATGAAAAAAAGGAATTTCTTCTAATTACCAGAAGAAAATTTTCAGAAACCCAGACAACTTAAAAAGAGGAGCTATTGTTTATTAAATAAACAAAGATATCTTAGTAAACGTGCGTGAATTATCTATGGTACAGGAAATTATAATCTATTTATATAAAAACTATAATAAAAATGTAAAGTTGCCGAAGTAAACTGTGCAGCAACTTTTGCTCTAGGGAAATGCATATCAGATATACTACACCAACAGGGACTAATGTGTCCTCGTATATGTTAACTTCAGCTATTAACATGCATCTTTATCCGGAGATTTGTAACGTTCTGTAAAAACATGCAATAATCTCACTAGGTGACTTCAGTGTCAGCACACCAGATTTGATTACATCAATAGCACACCCTCAACCTGACATCCATTTGTCACTTATTGACAGGGAGCAAGTCTCGTATTTCGGTCCTTGCTTTGATAGATATTTCTAACTACAGGAGCTGTGCAGAGTTTTATATTCATTTTACATTCATGATTATTATGAGTCATTCGAATTGAGAAATGTATTTGAAGAATGTTATGGAGTAATTGTAATAAACATTGAAAGGGGAGTATAATTCATTCTTTCTTCAATTACCTTTGAACAACATACTCACAATTATCAACCCTTGGAACAAACTAGTACGGTATACCGACCAGCCTTTACCAGCGTCATATTTCAGCGACATACTGGAAATATAAAACCAATAAGGACGATCAAATTATAATAGTTATCAAACATTCTAATTTCAGCCGCTGTAAAGACCAGATACTAAAAAAACACAAATTTAATCATTCCTTTTAGCGAATTCTTTACTGAGACACGTCAGTACGATGAACAAATTGGAGAATTTGGTGCACTTGAAGTTAAAATTAATTGAGTGTCAAACCTACGCTGCGAATTGATCAATTGATCCACACGTCAGTAGCCAAACCAGTTAATTGACTCGAAAGCTGCCATAGAGTTTGTTATTTCTTTTTTAATATAAAAGATAGATCTATCGTTCCTTGGAACGGGCTATCAGTACATTACTCTATGCTTTACAAATATGAAAGAGTGAAGTGAAACAGAAGGGATACGGTGCAATATGTATCACTCTACATTGAACGATTAAATCGCAAAGCTTCCATATAAAATATTGTTATATTTGATATCGTTTATGGCAAGAAATAAATGCTTCTAATATTGTAGTAGGAACATCTTTTCTCCGAAGCATTCGTATCGGAAAGATTATAGGGGAAAAATATCGTTGAAGCCTAATAACAGAAACGTTTTGATTCCAGGCTCATTATAAGTGTTATGCATGAGCAACAAAATAATATTTTATCAAAAACCTTCAAGAATCTTAAAACACTTTAAATAACACAAAAACAAGATGGTACCTCTTAAAAAAAATAGGCTATGATGTCTATCAACTCTGAATATAATCGAGCCTGAATTTTAATTTATGGATGTACAAGAATGCATAAATAGAAAGGTCAAAACTAGCAGAGCATGAATCTAAATTTCTGAACGTATCTGCTTTGATTTTATCGCAGGGACCATTAATAAAAAGCTGTCTGGTTCTTGAGCGTGGCAGAACACTAGAGCAGACTTGTTCGATGGCTTGGGCATGCACTCTACCTTGTACTGGTCGGTGGGTGCAGTTAAGAGACATCACAACATGCACAACTCAAGCCACAAACAGGGGAAGATAACACACTTTTCAAAATTTTGTTTTAGAATTGCAAAAATGAGGCATGGTCAGTTCAATACCTAAAATAATGCGCACTGATACTTGGAGAACTAAGATACTCGAATGATGGCCGAAAAAAGGTTACAAACTTCCCTTGACACGATTTAAGAGAATTAACTTATTGATGATAAATGTTCAACCAAAATATTATTGAATACGCGGGATGTGAATACATAATTAGAAAACGAACAATTAAAGGAACGTAAATTTGACATGGAAGTCTGGGTAATTGGATCATACTTTGTTTGCACTGCGAATAATAATAAAAAACACTTGTCAATTGTTAGCGCACATTTGAGAACTTATCTTAATAAGCTCTCTTCTACTAGTATATATGATACCCCAGCAACTTAATTATACCTTGAATTTAAACAGTGACAGTTGTAAGTACTTTTCCCGGTTCGAAAGATATCCCGTTTGGTATTGTAGCACAAACTGTTATGAGTTAAGTGTGCTTGGCACGTAACAGGCAAAATGGCTAGGAATTGACAAGAGAAATTTAGAAATACTGTAGGCTGTACAACTGTGAGCTGCTAATATTGATTGAAGCGGAGAAGAGAATATTTATAATGCATATACCGCCAGAAAACATCTGCATGATTTTATTTTAGATCGAATAATTTAACTGGACTGGGCTTCGGTATTTCAGAATGCATAAAAACTTAAAATCAATAGTCTCCTTATGTAGGCAAGTAAGCCCATTTGAGGTTGCAGACTACGGAAAATTTTCACAAACAATTTATAGGTGCAAGAAAGCACGATGGTAAAACGAGGAGTCCGTACAATTATCACGTGTAAAACCACGCGAAGACCAAATAGATAAAAATTGAAGAGTTGAAAATAAAGTCACACTGTAGAACAATATTTTCATCACTACGTTTGAAGTTGTTGAAAACAAAGAAGTTCATGACGACGCAGACATTCATGAACAACCAATGCCTTCTTAGCTAAATTCGAATCATCGAAGACTAACCCTTTCACGCTCATACTTTAGATGGAAAGAAATGTGTAACATGCTCAAGAATTTAAAGATTCATAGGAATATTCCCTTTCATTTATGATGGTGGTACAAATTCTGAGCTGTTGAGAAGCGCAGGAACTCAATTTTTAAAAATTGTATGCTTTCTGTACAACCAACCATTGAACAGGCCTCTTCGGAGGTATGAAATGTGAACCACCAGACTTGAAAGATGTAATTGTTTGGTGCACATATTCTTCAACAACCAGGACAACAGAGAAACAGATGTAGAGAATCTCGTCAATTCAAAAGCGTTGAAAGAAAGCATTATCACTGAGGCGTACAAAAGGCTTATGGAAATGTAGAGCCATGGTCGATGTAAAAGGATTTCAAGTCGCCGCTGAAAAATTTAAACTTTCTGCTCCTAATAAGAATATGTACTTTTACTGCATTGAAAGTAATGAAATTATATATAAGGAATTATAATACAGTTTGTTGCTTGCTTGCTTGGTTCATCTTTCTATCAAGCTTTTAAGGATTTAAATAGGAAATTCGGTAGGGTAGACATGTATTGTATGATAAGCATTGTATTGTGGATAGCAAAAGCCCATCATTCATTGATGTACTCCTCAAACATCAAACTCCTTCGCAAAGCCCGCGTCCACTGGCAAATCAAACGGAAAAATTCAGTACAAAACACGTGAATTTTTATGTGTGGATCTATTAGTCTTTCATATATTCGCTTACATGATAATTTTAAATTAGTTAAATCTAAACCGTGGAACTTCCACGGGAACTGTCTAGTATACAAGTAAAGCACGCTAGATCTCCTTCACTGCTCCTAGCCAGGAAACGTCGCTTCGTCTTGGCATTCCAAGGTCTGACACTAATGCGATCGTTCAGAAGCACGATAGGCTTATCGTTGTACAAGCTTTGGTCTGTCCGCCTACTACAGTCAATTAACTACCCCTCATAAGGTGCACTAATATCTCTCTAAAAGAATATTTTAGCATAGACTGAAGGCTTAAAAGAGAGTTTTACGATAACTTTCATCTTATTAGAATGCCGTGATAACCTCCGATGTAGAATTTATGGCAAGAACATAAATTTTCTATCTACGATTTAAAAGGTTTTTTATCCCAACAAACGTTGAAGAAACGATGAATAAGGATTTTTCTTGTCTTTTGGGACTACGTCTTAGTGAAGTCAAGATACAGAAGCTTCAAACTTCAGAAAGTTATTGCTGATCCCGAAGTATGCTAATAAAATTTTCGCCTCTCATCATGCAGTGATGCGGTTTTATAACCATACGCATACAGGAGGCACAACCACGGTTACAATAAGGTACAATTCATGAAAAGTCGTCAGAAAATGCGTAGACACGACGTAATTTATCAGACTATTTTGACTGAAAGAGGACAGAGACGCTCCTTTTAGAAATTTATACGTAGACACAGAGTTAATTCGCCTCAAACACAATGAAGACCGATGAAAGCGTAAGAATGCTACATTCGAGCAAGAAGTGACAGTAACCCCTTCACCCATGAAATTATTTCAGGTTCACAACCGTAGCCGCTGAAATCCGCAAGCACCGAGGCAGTGAGTACGTTAGAAATGACTCATGATTTCATTCTTATTTTTTATTTGGATGAAGTCATGAACGAAGTTAAGCTCGAGGGAGAAAATCGCTAACATGAAGTCTATCAGCATGATAAATTAAATTGTTATATTAATATATTCAGAGTTTTACCAGTTCTTTTCCATGAAAGAGATCGTAAAAGTATCTCTGTTACAACAGCTTAAAAATGGAAGCGGTAGCGCACGCGGGACGAAAAAAATGTAATACATGAACAACATACAAGTAGACACTCGTGCACGATGCCAGTTGCACGGTATGACAGCCTCCTTTACAAGAAAGTGAATAACGATATAAATATCCAATAATACTTTTATAAACCCGTAACAGGCTTCATTAAACAAACGTTGCTGATTCTGCTACATGAAGGTAGGGGATTAGATTACTCAAGCTGCCAATTTTTACCAGCTTCTGCTACAGCTCAAAATTCCTGCATGTCCCTGACGGGACACCTAATGCCCTACATTTTAGGTGCCTAAAAAAAGGCTGTAAAAATGTATGAACTTTTCGGGAACCCGATTTACACGCTGAAAATCAATCCTCGTTGAAACACATCTCAGGAGTTAAATTTGCGATTCAAAACGTCACTTAATTGTTGATGCCTCTACACTCTTTCCAGTTGCCTTCACATCCTTTCCCATTTACCTTGACGTCTTCATATCCATTTCTATTGATGCCCTAATATCCATTCCTATTTCTCTTTATGCCTCAAAATTTTATTTCTTTTGATGCTTTAATTACTTTAATCTCAATTCTTCAACTCGCAGTGAAGTGCACAACATTTAGCTCCACATCTCATAGCTGAAATCATTTTCATGGAACAACACATTCCCTGTCAACACAGGTAAAGGAAATTTCGACAATTTTACGACATTTTAATCCGAGTATACAAACACCCTACAGAAACACTATCACACACGTGTTGCAAATTAGCTTACATTTCGTTAATTTTCAATATTTCTTGACTGTATCTCAGTTTCAGTGCAAAATCTCTAAAGAGCTTGCAAGTGACTTTCGACCTTAAAGAATACAAGGTAAAACAACAATATACATCTTTAACCCTTGCGGGAGTAAATTCCTCTTCTAAAAATAAATAAATTAGCGAGGTCATTGAAGCCATTAATGTTAGATCACACGCATTGAACATACAAAGAAAACCATTTCTAAACGTACTTAAGAAATTGGTGATGTAACATAAGGCTGAACAAGTTTTGTAAGCTCCTGGAATATTCAACGCACTTTATTAAAAATATTATACTCGCACCTTATTGCTCAAGTGAAAATTGATTAAAATCGCATGGGAGTTAATGAAAGCCTATTACCATACGTACATACACAAAGTTCGATTCGCATAACTGCCAGTAAGTGTATGAAGTGCATCATTTAAAAAGCATAATTATTTGGTCTGCCTTGAAGTACTTAAATTCAATAAAAATCCAATTAGTCGTAAAATAAATTTAAAGTACAAGTTATTGTTCCAGTAACACTTTGTTCAATGTCATGTCACACCTTCATGAGCCTACAGGGCGTTCTGAAACCTTAAATTAATTAGAAAATAACTAAATAAACTAATGTATAATTAAAGTATGGCATACATATTCCATACAGGACGTACTCAACACAGCACTTAAATAACAACGTATGTTGTATTTTTATTTTGCCATTTCGTAACTTCTACTTGTAGTTGATCCACACAGTGATGGCGAACAACACGGACTCCAAACAATGTCGAACAACTCTGATTTCACGAGTACAATGTCACCCCACGCGATGATCAATAGATTCGTCAATCTTTACAACGTATCTGCATATACGTCTCTCAAGTCATTTCATTTTATGAGATCAGTATAGACTGAACTGCCATACCTTTTCACTATGACCGATTAATAGTATATGAACGCGTTGACTAAGCATCCGTTTGTCCACAATGAAATAGATTATCAAAAAATTTGAACAGTAGTCCCTATATGCACAAACATTCAGTCATATTTTTGTCTATCTACACCGACATTTTTAGAGGGAGTATTTTCTTGGTAAAGACGAGTACTAACATCAAGTGAATATTTAAAACACGTGCCACTGAACAACAAAATGTGAAACAATATGGAAAGAATAAATGATAATTTTATAGATCCCCATGATTACCGCCCATGAAAGTCAACATTATCACAATACATTTAACGTGGAACAAATGCCTCGTCCAAAGATGAACTGTGCACCAATGAGAAGTAAGGGAAGATGAGTTATTTGACGTAGATCAATAAAAAATCGAGAAAAATTTAAACATTCACATTGAATTTTGAAGAGTAAGTTTCTTCAAAATTACGAATCATGACCACAAAAATGTCTATAAAAAATATACTGAACACAATGAACTCGCGAACAAGAACTTGCCCACGCTGTAAAAAAATAAAATTTAGTAATGTTGCAATTTGGAAAAAACATTCTAATGCAAATAACAAAAAGGAATGAAGGCTACTTTTCTGTTTAGCTATTTGCTGGCGAGATAAAGTTAAAGATACCAAGGACACGAGTTTAAACCAATGATGCTAATTCTTGTTCCAACTTCTCATCTGTCACCTCAGGTAGCAGTCACTAACTACTAATACAACGTTGGACTTGCCGTAATTGTAGCGCTAGAGTATTTAACTAGCAAAGCGGTAGAACAGGAGTTGCACTAATATCTAGGCTCATTGTATTGCTTTGAGCACATCACCCACCAGCATAGAAGGATGAATAACCACAAATTTGTTTCTGGTTTACTTGTACGGTGAACTGGTGTTTCAATTAAACTTTGACTTCAATACCATGAAATGAGTTTCTTTTGGCTAAGTCCGCTCTCCAATGATGTACATACCAGCTTTTAGAAATTGAACAGAAGCTTCTGAACCAGAACCAAAACTGGATTTGCGTATCCGTTCGTCTTATGATTATACGAAAATTGCCTGGTTTTGACAAAGGTTGATATACTGATCAGAGTGAGTCAGTATGCACCAAGCGGGCTGAAAAATTGGCTTTGTATGAACACTGTACTGTATCTATGGCAGAAGGTGTCGAAACATAACAGATTGAACGATTAATGAACTACACGTGACGCATAGTGTGAACAGTCAATGCGTAGAACATGAAGCATCGAAGCGTATTTTCTTCGTAGCAATCCCGTTCACATGAATAATATACGTGTTTAAAACCAAAAATATACAGAATAACAAAGTTTATCTAAATGATCGCGTATGCTAAAAGGAACGAATCTTCCGGTATACATGAATATATAACTGAATTTAAAATACCTTGTTGAGAATCTTCTGAAAATCACAGGCCGTCGTAAGTTGTAAATCGTGGAAACAGCACGATTTCGGATTTCGCACAGGTGTGCAGATGGGTCTAGATCAGAGGTTCCCAACCTGGGGTACATGTGCTTATCTAAAGGGGTACATTTAATGTTAGTTTATAGTTCCTAAAACCTAAAACTGTTATTAGAAATTCAGCGGAATTTTGTTTTTCTACTCACCTTTGTCATAAAAATTCAGAGATACATGTTCATCTGTCGAAATACTAAAGCGGTACAAGGTCAGAGAAAGGTTGGGAACCACTGGTCTAGATAGACGAAGGTGATTAGACTAGATCATGTGACCCTGACGCAGTATTTGCACTGGCCTACTCCGCGAAAGCACAGTAAAATCACACAGTTGTTCAATGAAATCCAACTTCCCGTATCTGCAGCCATGGATAATGGGTGTGGAGAAGGTGACCAAGTTAGTTGTTATTGACACAATTACGATAGATAACAGGCTGGCTGTTCATTTACAGTATTTTTTGCAACATCGAACACTAAAGGCAAAAACAAATTAAAACAAAACTTATAATAACATAAAATAAATGCACACTTGAATGCATTTAATAAACAGAACATAAATGCAAAACCCTGTTGACATCGAGAATTGGCCTATGCAATACAGCCACAACCTACGTGTCGTTATATCATCTAACAACACTGCAACTAATGCGAAATGAGACCAAATCAAGCCTAGCATAAAAGCAACATAAACACAGAAATAACCTAAATGAATACGATGAAGTGTGTGCGTATTCATACAGTGAAACATGCAGTAATACAAAATCCAAAACTTCAACAAGCGGTACATGATGATGACATGACGCTGGAGTCATTCCAGCAGTGAAGTATGGCAATGTATGGCATTCAAAATTCAAATAAGAACGCGTTGTCGTGAAGAGTCCGAGCACAAGATGCATCAAAACTCGTATTGAAATAGCGTAACATAAACTATACCCCGCTAATAAGAATTATAGTTTAAATTATTATTAAGATACAATGCCAATACTAGAAAACGACTTAGATGATTGAGCAAAGGGGTTCTCAAAATTTACCTAGTCCTTATTACAAATTTGTCAAGTTAGCAAGACGCACGGCTGTCTCGTACTCCTCTACAGCAGAGTAAAGAACCGTCGCATGTTCCAAGGGAAATGTCAGCTGTGAAGGTGCTACTGCACTGCTCAGGTGTGCCGGACTACGCAGGTGTACAGGTTGCAAAAGTGTTCCGGACTGCACCGTCGACTTGAACTAGTCAATATATCAGTCTCATCTCTTGAAACGAATGCAAGCTCCGTAGCCACATGGCAGGAGATTATACGTCATCTCTTAAACCGAAAATACATTAAGAGCTACTGAAGAGAGTGTGGAAATGCACATAGAAATGCTCAGGTCAAATACATTTTACTGCATTTATTTTCAACAGGGTACTGGACTGCCTCGTAGCTTTGAAAAAGTCAAATACCAGAAGCAGATCATCGCTCCAAGAAAAAAAGACCGCACGTTCACACATCTGACATGTTAACCACACACTCTTGAGGTCGATAACAAAAAATTCATCCCGATCGTCTATAAAAAATTCTTTTACATCCTTGCACTTGTCCAAAAGCAACATGAGATGCTAGAAAACCACTATTTTTGTGCGTAACCAACTCAGTTATAATTCAGTGTATGAGGTATGATAATTAGTGAAATCACTAGTAAATAAACTATTTAAACCTTTGTAAATTTTCTTTCATAAAAACTACTTCATATATGAAGAAGATACGTGTACCTTCTGAATTTATTTTGACAACTTTGCTCCTCTTGAACGGGAGTAATCAATTAACTGAGTTAAACATACGGATCCCAGAGAAGATTTGAGCCATTATGTACTAGTTGCATAAACGAGCTATGATTATTTGAGTCAAACTGAGGGTTTGGAAGGAGGTATTACTAAGTTATATTCTGTGAACGTGGAGCTGATGGCCAATTCCACGGTCAATATCATGAGTATATTGATTGAATACATTTCGTCAGGACGCTAAGGATTGGGGGAAATGTGCGCTCCAAGATAGGGTCGGAGAAAGAAAGGAATTGTTTAGACCTGACACATCAAAGGTACAAATAAGGGGCAGAAATAACAAAGGCTTTGACACAGGGTGAACTGTGACGAGCTGGAGAGTGAAAACAGGAACACAATAGCGTTGTTAAAGTATTACCACTTGCATAGTGAGCTGAACCATAAGTATCTAAGGATATCCTTTAGGAAGGCGAACTTTGATGTCGGACACGATGAAAATACCACTCTATTGAGGATAAATTAGGTAATTAATTTAGTGTCGTAGCATAATACCCGCACAATAAAATATTATAACGATTGCATCGTAGATGATCTTAAAAAAATAACTAAAATTCATGACACTTAGAAATAACGTCAAAAGTGGTTTGCGCCAGACGTCGACCATTTAAATAGAAAATAAATAGATGCAAGGACTCAAACCATACATCAACTGGCAAATACAAAACAAAACATATGAAACTTCTACCACCCACTGTTGAATTCTTTAAGAACGTGGACGAAGACAGACACTTATAACACAAATCAAAAGAGGGAATTAATACGCTGAGTCAGCCTTTTAATTTTCCCACTTGCACGACTTTTTGAGCAGACAACACCAAAACACCTTAACAGAACTTCAATATGCAGCGTTTTTGTGTCTTGCATTAAGTACAGAGTTGAATGCACAAACAGTAACACACAATAGCGTATACATGAAGAAATTAAAGAAAAATTTGTGTCGAGAAGAGAGGATGAATACAAAACATTCTTTGAAACAATCAAATGGTGACAGCCGCGAGAGCATTTGATACCCAATTCAACAGGAAGTTGACCTTGTTAGAGCTGCAGTTACTGCATTTTTATACATTTCCATTTAAAAATTTCTCTTCAGGATACCCGAACACATAATCTGCAGTGCGTGCTTCTAAAATCGGTCAAAGATAAAAATTAATACACAAATTAATGTTCAACGTAGACACGATTTTAAAACTATGTCATGATTTTTACAGCCCATTCTGTAGTGATATAAAAGCAAAATAGAAATCGCATGCCCGAATTACAGCCACACACCAAACATCAAACTTGTGTTATTTGTACACCTAAAAATCATACAAGTTTCAAAACTTAAATCTTTATCATTTCTTCAAATTATCACTTTTGACTGAAAGAAATTGTATTTCCAAGTTACCTGCTAATGGAATCTTATCTTTCAACGTCTCTACGATTGTTGTAGGAGTGGACAATGAATATCGAATAAGTTAAGTTTCCAAAGAAGAAATAAAACTCGGCTACAGTCCCTAGTGATACTGCCTTAAGAAATAGACTTTAAATAATCTTAATACAAACTTTGTAACCATTTGGCAGGTGATCGTATATTTGTTAAACCAAATCCACACGGAACACAGACAGCTACAAAAGAGAGCGTGGCATCCACCTAAAATGTAGTTAAGGCAACTGTAATTTACTGCATAGAATTTTGCGTAAATTCATTTTCTAGAGGAATTGAAATTCATCCCGTACATCAATGCTAACCCATAAATATTGATTCGTGTTGAAAAATAAACCGGTTAGAAGTTGACAAAAGGGAAATGATTTGTGCCGGACGCCGCAGAAACAACACACCAGCCTCTACTAGACGAGAGAAAAAGAAAATGTTTTAAAAGAAAAATTTAAGCAAGATTGTTTGTGTTTCTATTCCCTATGCTAGCATGACGTCATGAGATGCCGCATAATTTAACAATGGATATTGCTTCAACAATTGAGCTTTCCCACACACTATTTGCAAGCGTCTCATTCATAAAATGGCATGAAAACCTAAGAGCAACTTTGAACTTCATCAAAGGATCATATAGCAGATTTTCCCTTGCGTTCATGTATTACCTTCCAGTATAAATAAAATGGAAGACCTTTGAGATACAGACAACGCACCGAGAGCGCGTGCACATCGCATGGTTGCAAACAGTTGCTCCTAGTGACGTACAACTGGCAGGACATGGGCAGCATAATAACCAGTTCACACGTCCATTGAGTCATGTTTCACGCACAGTAACAGCTTTAGATGTGATCAAACAGCATTAGATATCCGACAAATTGGATAAGAGGAGCTGGTAACACACACAACAGCGTAGCTTATTGGCAAACGCAGCAAAAATATGATTTACTCCGAAGCCGAAAACAATCATAAAATGCACTTTGGAAAGCAATGTGGTAAAACACCCGCATTAATAAATCTAATTAGGGTAAATTACAAAGTATATGTTAAAACATTAATTGAGTTTAAGTAAATATTACCAAATAGATGACTTTTCCAAGAAGAGGTGCTATTTAGGTTACAAAATGTCTCTTTATTTCGATACGATAATTGTAAGATGAACAATTTCTCCAGCTTCATTATCTGTTTATAAGGAAATTTTGATTCCGATATTTGTTTTCAAACAATGAAGCTATCGAGACGTACGATATTCTACATTAACAGACGATATTCTGAGTTAACATAGCTTTTGTTGATATAAACCTAGATATTAGGACATACCTCGATCAGAAGAAGCGATTAGAATATTATGAATCACATAGTATTAGGACTAAGTAGATAAAAACAGATGCACTCGCATTAGCATTTATCGAAATGACTTCAACTTTTGTGAGAAGGAGAACAGGAAAATGAAATCTTACCTCTAACTAAAACAGACATCACAACCAGTGTTGCTAAATCTGCTACAAGTAGGTTAAAACATCTCTGAAGAATGTCACGTAGCCTAGGGCCGCTAGCCAGGACTGAAACTAATACATATGTAGACTAACAGAAGCTCACAAACTCGATCTATCTATTATAAAGCGTGAAGTAACGAGATGCTCTGAATGGCACTATTTTTAGTGTAGCTGCTAGGAAAATTGTGCACAAGGTAAGATACATTTTAGTCAAGACAAACAAGTACGAGTCATGGAAATGTCATACAGAAGTAGCTTCTGATTCAGGTGCAAGATCTGCAAGAATGATTGATAGCCGAAAATTTTAATTCAAGAATGATACGGAGACGAAAATTTTCGAATGTCAGAGATAAAAGTTCAAGTTTGAACACATTTTTGAATCATTATCATCACCACAAACAGTATTTCATATAAAATCATTTAAAATAATAACTACATAGTCTAAGTAAATGCTGAAACGCATGAAGAGCGTACATCCATATGTCACATTAAGCAATAAAACGATGCAGTGAAAAGGTACCTAAGGAAGACCTAAATATTCAAATGATGAGGTCTGGATACAAAATGCGTCAAATATCTTGGCTTCAGTACAATATTAATGGTAACATTGTGTTTTTATTTAAATTAGCCCTTTATTCACCGCAGATAGATTAAAGAATGGAAGCAGCGGTAATGTGCATCTACCAGTGTAGTCATATTTCAAACGTAGGAAACTGCAGTAGTTGAAGTATCTAGACCAAATTTATTCTAGTCCCATATATTTCACTCTACGGGAACAGACCAAGGATGGATAGTGCGGCCATATTGTATATCAGAAATGGCGTCGAACATGCGCGTTGTGAGAGGGCGTTCGTGTTCGAGTGTGGGTATGCGGATTGTCTTGCCTTTGTAACAAATTTGCCCCACCGGACACACGACTGCAGCGGTGCCGCACGAGAACACCTCTAAAATCTGCACAGGAACACAGATTTTCAGCTTAGAATTTTCCTATCTTGACCCTTTCGATCCGGCTTTTGCTCTCTGTTGGAACATATGTCCCAACAGGATCGAAAGGGTTAAACGTCAGAAATACGTCGATAAGCGTACACTACAATGACTGCACGCAAGCGTTTCAACAGGATCAACTGTTTGCATCATTTGTTTGGTTAAGGTTTAAAATAACTCACTGGCGATAACGTCGATTGACACTTCAATTCCGTAAAGAATGGCGACTGGAAAAGATAATTTCATCTATGAGTTTCAATTGCAAAAAAGATTGTACTGGCAAAACTTGCTGAACAGCTGAGCCGAGACACTACAGCAGGGGTTCCCAACCCTTCTCTGACCTTGTACCCCTTCAGTATTTCGACAGATGAGCATGTACCCCTGAATTTTTATAACAATAAGGTAAGTAGAAAAATAAAATAACAGTTTTCAATAGAACTTTTAGCTTTTAGGAACTATAAACTAACATTACATGAACCCCTTTAGATAAGTAAATGCACATCTAGAGGTACTTGTACCCCAGGCTGGGAACCCCAGCTCTAGAGCATTTGATATGAGACTCACCCTGTTGTTGCGCGAATGTTCAAGCAGCTCCCCCATTGTGATGTCTCGTTCGTTCACCTCAAACTCCCGCCACGACCTCGCCAGCTCCAGCAGAGATGCCCGTGTCACTCCAGGGAGGATGAGGCCGTCCAGAGGCGGGGTGACCAGCTCACGCTCTGGGGAGCACAGAAGTTTTAGTAGATTACTCCACTCTATAATGTTGTAAGGTTCACAAAATCCCACTAAAATGAGTACAGTTTGTTGCTCGCTTGGTCTGTCTTTCTGTCACGATTTTAAGGATTTAGATAGGAGAAAATTCGGTAGGTTATACTTGTATTGTGGATACCAAAGGCACATCCTTCAAGGTGGAAACTCATTCGTCCACTGACAGATCAAACGAAACATTCAGTAAAAAAACAATGAATTTTCACCTGTGGGTCTACTAATACATACACATAAATAGCTGTGTTGTCCATCACAGCGTAGTTCGAATCAAATTTTGTTTTTTTTTAAACTCTTGACCACTGACACTATTTTATCCAAAATAAACAGTGAAAAATAATTTAACGTGTTCGAAAAAGATGATCACGGCATGAAAAACTGAAAATAAGTCTCATTCAATGTAACTTTTCCTTTATTCACTGAGAGGAAAGAGCGATCGAGAAATCGACCACTTGAGCAAGCCAAATTCACGAAAAGATACACAGAGAATTTACAAGAAATATAAGACACACGAGCCACTCACCTCCATTGCCCTTGTCCAGGAATATCATGATGTTCATAGCCCCAGCCTCTGTGATACGCTGCTCGGGCCCAAAAAGCCACAATACTTGCGAGTGACCGGCCTTCATCGCCTCTTTCTGCAAGATCAAATATTCTATCTAAACGCACACAAATCGCCATAAGTGAGTCTAAAAAATGCTAACCCGTAGATTTGGACTAATTTGTTTGCTATCGTTAGTATTCAGTCGGACATCGTGTTACATCCACAGATGTGCCATCTCAAGATTTATAAATCATATAATGTTTTGCCCTAATGCTTCTGCTGAATCGACCAAACAATGTCTGACCCTGAAATATTTGCTGATTAAATCACATGATGTCTGGTTCTAAAGTATTCGCTGATTCAAATGTGTAAACATGTATCGGATTGAGCAGATTGAGGGCGGATCATTTCACCTTGCGAATAATCCAATATTTTCCAGCCGATATGAAGTCGCAACTCAGTCAGGTTCCTCTTAGTTCTCGTTAATTGACTCTAAGTATCTTCTTAAAGTTCTCCCGAGTTAGTTACCGAGAGGTGTATGTTAAACTCCATCTAATATACTTTATATCAAAAAGACGAGTTTCATTACTTGCTTTAGAGAAGCAATCTCAACACTGATAAAATCTGGCGTCTGCTCTTTAGGACGAAAATCCCTCCTCAGGAAAAAGATCAAGAAGCAAACCGACAGTATTAATAAACTTTTCATGTCAAAAGCAGTGTGAAAAAGGATATTGCAGAATCGGCAAGAGGAATCACACTCATCGGTTCCCTTCATTGCAAAGATCTGCGGGAAATCAATGAGGTTCACCTAACCTGAAACTAAACTAACAAGTTCACACAATCGGTGGTATTGTCACCCTTTGTCTACTGACGGTAACTCTCTCCGTCATCGCGCTCACAGCACGAAAAAAATTCTCCTTCAAGTTACTGTAAACACGACGGTTGGTAGCGGTACAGAAAGTTACATCCAGTACAATATGCGTTATAATTCACGGTGAGTAGCTTAGCTCGTCACGTAGAGTCCACGTCTGTTCAGCACGCTGAAGGAAGACGGTCGGAATGAGGGAACCAAATTTATTAATTCTAGGTAGAAGAGTCCGAGTTAGATTTACAAGTCGTTCGTTAGCATTCAACTAGGAACGCCAGGTCTTCATGGACTTCATTTTTTTGTCGAGTCAAATAGCCATCTATGTATCCAGACTTACTGGATAAGAAAGAAAATTGGTCATTTAGGGAGCGTGAATAGAGGAGTGCAGTTGATAAAATGTTTCGATGAAAGTAATACATATGATACTGATATGGATAAGTAAAGAGGATGAAATTTCGTTTATGAAAGAGAAAAGTTGAACACCTGAAAAAATGAACAGATGGAGTAATATTACTTCTGAGTGAAAAACGAAGTTGTGGGATGTCGGAAATTGACATTGATTGCTCCCATAAAATTGACTACTGGAGTACATGCAAAGTTTAGGGTTCAAATGTGATTGCCAAGTTCTAGGCCTGAAATAAAGTGGAGAAAGCAAAAATATTTTGGTGAAGAGCTGTGTGATGGTATGAGGATTTCAGAAGTAAACGAGTATGCAGGGGGCGGGTGACTGGATTGCACGAGAAGGGAATGAAGTCACTGTGTGTTGTACGGAGATGTTTCAGAACAGTCTTGAATTGTTCCATCAGGAAACTATTATTCTATCAGGAAAACATAACAAATGGCAAAAATTCAGTCCTCTGACCTGTATTGCTAATGTTGGAGCATAATTGGACCCCATTTTAGAGTCGCCACAGCCACCTGGCCACGCCCTCACGTATTGGGGGTCCGCTAACAGAGACACGGGGTTGTACCCTGTGGTGTAGTAGGGCCCTGTGGGCAGTAGCAGCACGTATAGCAGCGCCTTCCTCGGCTGCTCCACCTTCAGTACCTCCTGCACATATGAAAATATTAAATGCGGACTATCAAAAATATGCTGCCACAGTTTAAAAAATATTCAATGCACGATTTTCTCAATTGTGTAGGAGGATCTAACGTGTCCAGTTGTTCGTTAGGACCATAAGTTGAGATCTGGCTTGTATGGAATGTTTCGACGACTCGTAGGGTGGCGCGAAGGTGATATACAACATAGTACCAGAACGTTTCATTTCATTCCTATATGATAAGTGATGGCAGAATAAGAGATGATTATTCATAACATTCCACACGTTTGAAATATTTCAAAATACTTTTGCAACATTTCGACAATTCATCGAGCATTAGAAAAACTATCGGTATCGTATACGAGGTAAGATAAAGCATTCTGAATGTTAGAGCCATGCAAAGGACAAGCTGGAAATAAAAATGCTAACGTCGGACTGTACGACATGGGGTGTCCACAGGGGAGGACTTAAGAAACATTTTATCAGAAAAAAATAACCTACAATATTAATAAGACTACTCTTACAGGTGCTAGAGTGAGCATGAAACCCATCATCACAAAAAATAACTGGCAATATTATAGGCTACTATTTCTATTATATTACATTAATATTACAGAGTAGCATGCAACTGAATTTCAAATTTTACATTAGCTCACACGGTTCCGTGAAATAATCGAATAACTTTATTCAGGCAAAATGTGATTTTAACGTTCGAATTGCATGAAGTATATCTGAAAGGTAATTCTATTGTTATTGGTTTGAAATGCCAGATATTGTGCAACAAAAGCTTACTGAATAGCATATAATCCAATAAAGATCATGCTACTTTTGATGTTTTTTTAACTTCTTTCTGTACACAACCGCTAATTGGCTCTTTATATGGTTTATTATATGAAAAATTTTTACTCCCTCTGGTTGGAAATAATTGGTGCACGGGAAAAAGTCTAAAAATTTCCCTAATACACTATACTTTTCAAAAAAATACGAAAAACTGAGATAAAGAATAAGTTTAATAAAAAAGATACATTTTCATTGAAATTGACTTGCTCTTTGAAGACCATCTTCAAGTTTTTCTAGCAAGGCTTGCAAGAAGGCTGTGCGTTCGTAGTTTGTTAATTCGTGCTTTTTAAGCCTTTGATTATCATTTATGTGTTTTCTACTGCGTTTTTCATACGCCTATAGTTACAGCGGGTGCTCAAAAAAAATCCTTCGGAAAAAATCCTTCGGAAAAAACGATCGTGTTATTTCATATTTAACAGGATCTGAGCTGAAGTACATGCACTAATTTTAGCACGGTCGAGGCTAATCTTTATCACACAGAAAATGAATCGTCCTAAAAACACTAGACGCCGGAATGTTTTTCTAACCATGCACCAAGTCTTTCCGAGCAGTGGAAGTCATTACCATGGGGTGTCATTTATACAATTCCACCAAAGTTTGAACAAAATATTCAGAACACGGATTTAAAAATGAGTTACTTCTAACTCACTTCAGGAACGACAGAGGGTTTAATGAGCCGAGCAACAAACCTCATGGCTGATGATGACCGGGCGAATGTAGAGACTGGACGACTCCGTGTGAGGCACCCACTCCTGGTCGATGGCGACGAGTTTCTTCAGAAGTATGATGAGCTCATCAGCATCGAAAGTAGGCAGGCAAGCCCTCTCCGCCGTGCGTATCATGCGCTGCATGTTCATGTCAGGTCTGAACATTGCGATCTTGCCGCTGCATGTTCGGTATGCCTTCATCCCCTCGAACAGCTGCAAACAACACAACTGAAGAGGAACTCAAATTTCAAAGCACCCACGAACAAGTCAAGAATTAATTATCATTCTGAAGTTACTATTCCAGATTGAAGAAATGATGTACGCTTCAGAAGTTCTTGACGATGCGATCAGATCGAAAGACAGCTCTACGGTAAGAACGAGAAGTTTAAGCAGAAATATACGAAACCTAAATTTCATTGCACAAAGGTTGAACTGACACCATGAACAGCAGTTGAGCTGCATATTCTGGGTGCTGTAAGCAGTGTTCGTGAAAGGCCGACTGTAATTAAATCAAGGAGTGTAGCTCAAGAAATCAATAAAAAATAACTTCAATCGATAGTCAAACTATCGTACTGGACTCCCTCTGCACCCAAAGACTCCATTAATGTAGAGCAAGGTCAGGTAACAAAGCTGCAGCGGTCATCAAAGTTGTGTTGTACAGGAAAAAAATTGTAGGTCAACACGGGCGCATGAAAGATGTTAATAGAAGTCCATGTTTATCACTGCACTGCACACCAGCGATGTACGCCTCAAAACAAACCTGAATCGTGGGCTACAGATTACAGCTCACGCGCTCTAAATTATGATTAAGGTGTTGTATATTATAAAAAAAAACTGTTTTAGGGTGTTTCTAAAAAAAAGTCTGCACCCACATAATGTTCCCGCGCTGAAGTAATGTAAACAAACCACCGCACGTCTCTAGGCTAACTCTGTTTAATTTTACGGAATTATCTGTTCTGTAGGTAAAATAAGCAATACACAAAGGGGTGCCCTTTAGCGTCTACTTTCTTTAAAAGGATTATAGGTTTAAATTCAGTAAAAACAGACATTGTCAAAACACCGTATTAAAAAATAATTCCAGCGTAGGACTTGTGACCGATAAAAGAGAAAAATAACTGAACGCTACACTTGCCTCATAGATCTACAAATTCATGATGTTTATGTAGATTTGTACGAAGATAGCATTTTTAATTTTGCCCTGTGCAAGATACCATATGCAGAATATGACCATTTGCACGTATCGAACACACAATTCCTCGCTAACAAATTGCAAATGATAACAGCATGTTCACATCACATGTACATCAAATCATATATAAGAGAACAGCAAATTGTGCATCAGTTACAAAAGATAAGGGATGCATCTTTATTACTACACTAGACCTGCCTTCAAGAGCACTAGACTCAAAATGACTGAGGAATACTTTCTTCATACAAATACTAAAATCTTTATTATTCAAAAGGAATAAATAACAGAAGGCTAATTTAAGAAAGATAAATATCAGAAGACTAATTTAAGATGGATAAATAACAACGATAATTTGAGCAGGATAAATAACACAAGGGCAATTTGTCCATACGATCACTAGAATCTTTATTACTATGCTCGAAGTGATAGGTAATTTGGTACATATAGGGTGCAGCAACATAACTTCCTTTTTTTTCAAAGCAAAGCGCTTTGAAAAAAAGAAGTTACGTTGCCGCACCTTGTACTATGGGTAGATTATTCTTCGTCGAACATTCATTTTTAAATATTCCTTATACGCAGAAACCACTTGCAATAATACTTTCCAGTCTAAAATAAACTTCAAACTACAAGCTCAACTTTCTGCCAATTTCATCACGCAAACCTCAATTCCTTTTCATCAATTTAAAAAGCAATAACTCACCACTACCCACCTCACAGGCGTAATGGAGCACTTTAGCACCTGGATGCATATTTAAGTAATGGAAAGGAGATATTTTAGGCTTGCCCCACCCATCAGCCTCCGTCCATTCGATTTCCAGCATGTGATCCGTGTAGGACACGCCGAAAACAAGGTCCTTCACCGCAGGCTTAGGGCGAAGCTGGCTGGGCGAGCAGAAGTCAATCTCCACGTCCGAAGCCTGAAAAAAAATTAGTTTTCGTCAATTTTCACTATAAGGACTATCTGTGTAATATTATAATTATTATTATATTCATAATTTAATACTATTATAATCACTGGAGTCATATTTAAATTATTTACATTATGCATGGGTTTTTATTTTCATTTCAATAACGCTTATTGAAAAAGAAATCTTTAAACTAGTACTGGGTACACGGAGGCTGTTCAGTCGTTCCACTGCTGCTGATCAAAGTTAGCCACACCTGAACAAGGTTTTTGACGTATCATTTACGAACAAGTTTTTGAGCAGAAATACAAAATTAAACTCTTCCAAATTTAACTATCAGCACTCCACCTTCTCTTAACCACCGGCCAAATAATAGCTAATTTTTTTCAGAATTTAGAAGTCAACCTCACCTTAAAAGAAGCTCGCGAGGACATGAGTCGGACGCCATTTTTTTGTAGCTGAAAAAGAAAAAGACAACTTGGTGTGACTTACAAGACAATAAATAGAAATAGAATGTTGTTTTAACTGGATTGATTAATGATGAAATGTAACTTCACCAAGCCTACTCTCCATAAAAATTAAGACTAATAACTCGCGTTTTCTTGCGTCACGATTCATTTCTTTTTGACACGAGTATCAATTTCTTCACCTACTTTAGCATACAAGGGGAAAATTGTATGAACGGAAAGGACCACCAGGACACCTTGAAAGATTTCGTCCTATCTGCCATCTTATGACAGGACCGGATGGCGAGGTATCAATCTATTCAGTTAACAAGCAAATTAATTCAATTTGCTTTTGTGTAATATAAATTCAGAAATAATACCGTTAGCACCATTCAACAAACATTTAATATTCGGATTAGATAGGAAACATTATTTGCATGTTTGGTCTCAGACTTGATGGTACAACACTATGAACTAATCGGTTGATTCAGGCGTTATTTCTAATGCCCTCATACAAGCTATGCGTCACATACAGCACACGTGCGCCAATCAAGAATTACGTGGAAAGAATAAAATGACGTCACGACTATAAAGGCAAAGTAACCCTGAAATTTCCAAATTTTACAAAATATGCTACACATATCATTTTCCTTGTAATATATATACATGCATATTACAGCGAAAATGGTGAGATAAGGAATGAAATATTATGAAGCAAGACTTAGTAGCTCTTTTTGTGCTTAGTGCTGCACAATGGTGCTGTTTCAAATATAAGTGGTCTACATACTGAACTATATGTCTTTGCTATCGAGGGTTTTCCAGCCTAGTTTAAGCAGGTGACGGCACTTTCCTTCACAGCACTTTAACTTTAACCCTTTCGCGCCGACTTGTTTTCTTTTTTTCCCTATTTGTAAAATATAGTAGTCTGGGATATATACGCCCAGTCGGTGCGAAAGGGTTAAAACAGGATCATATTTCTCATGAATTATTTTTATTATTATTACCATAATTATCTTCACCACCACCGCCAAGAACCCGAACCAAAATTTGAAATATTCTAGATAAATACAAAATTAACAAATGTAAAACAGGAGAAAATCATGAATGTTTCAGGACAGCAATGTAATGCAGAGAAATGAAAGTTAACAGGAGGTTAGATCCTGCTAGAATATTGATCTGAGAGCAGGACTGTGATTGGTCGAGCAGGAAGGCGGGGGTTAACCCACAGCAGGCAATGGCCGCCTGTGTCTCAGAATGCATCACTCGCTCAAACACGTTATCTATAATTTTATTAGCTTCATTTTCTACTCTTCCACAAGTTCAATAATGCTAAACTGAACTAATTAGGCGACCTGAAATATAAATTATCTTACAGGACGTATAAGAATCGAAATATAGTGTATTTCCAAATGATTCCTCGTATCTACACTAGAAGGCACTATTTTTAGCACACACGGATGGCTCAAGGCCATGCAGTTCAAGTCCGCCTGCAAACACAAATTTATGATCAGAATTTCAGTGCCAAAAGATAATTCTACTCGCAAATACTAAACATTAAAGTAATCCGAGTTTGAGAATTAAAGCACGGGTGTCTAAAAACTTGCAAAAGTTTTAGAGACAGAAAAGAACAGCTGACAAGAATGATATCTCAACCCTTTGAGCTCATTTTATTGAGTGTTACTGGGACATCTCAGTCTATATTTGTTTCTTCTTAGAACTATTAAACTACATAAATTTTCTTAGCTAGACTCTGACGTCTTGTTTCCGAAAACTCCTTTTTTAAAATTAATCATGAAATATTTTGACATTCATACGAAACAAACCGTGGACAAAGTGTAGAACAAATTTGGTACATTTTTCAAAATTTGAGACTTGAAGGTTTGAGAAACATGAGGCGTAATCTAAAATTGAAGCCCCGCCCGAATGCTTCTGCTGCAGTCGAAGGGTCAAAGAGACAGCCTCTTGAGAGCATGAGCCAATGGGTCATAACAGATAAAATAAAATATTCAACACGTACTTATCTCGATACGGCTTTACAAAGCAACAATCGTAATACGCAGCACAGAGTACCTTCTTTTTGCACCACACATTGACGTGGTATTATACAAAACTGAAGTGAAGTACAGAATAGAGTTTAGAAAGCCCATCGGAGAAACTCGGGAAATACATTCTCTTAGAGATAAGTGAGCAACTGAGGCCGATACGAGTTAAGGTATTCGAGTGAATTAGTTAATATTTCAGGGCAGACATCGTACGATTGAGGCAGTGGATATTTCTGGGACAGACATCATACGATTTAAATACATTTCAGCTCTGACTAGAGCTCGTGACAATTGAATACAGAACAAGAGAAGTTCGCACTAATGCGATCACGAGACCGGCAAGTAATGATGAAATCGGCCTAGGAAAAATTGTAAACCTGAGACCATCAAGACGAAAAACTTGAAATCAGGGCACCATGACCGATTCCATCAATATAGCATCAGTGATAAAATAGAGGCTTTCCCAACCGAAAAGTAAAAGCTCTTTTAACCCTTTCGGTACCATGATGCAAATATCAGAACCTTTTCAACATATTTAACATCAAATTTTAAAAAAGATGCTTTGTGATGTTTTACGGTCACTGCATTGTCCTGATCAAACTGTAGCTTGCACTGCCCTACCAGCGTTTGCACAGACACACGTGTTGCTCTGCATCTTAATAGGCGAAAAATGACTGCGGCTACCAGAGATGCCGTCAGTACCGAAAGGGTTAAAAGCCAGTGATTGCCTGACACATTAAGAGTGAATATTTGGTCATGTCAGGAGTTAGAATTGTATACATCCCTTTCACTTTCAGGTACCTTTAACCTGACAGAAACCACTTTTAGCTATTTTCATTTAAAACTCGTTTACATTATTCTTTTACGTTAGTTCTATTTCAGGTCACTCCTCTTCTAAATGCTCGCTATACACTTCAAGTATTAACGAAAGAGTTTACAAAATTGCATTATATGTAATTTTCAAAAATAAAAAACTTGCTTCATTTTATTGTTATTAAGCCTACAGACATATGTCTGATCATTTTACCCTGCTCTTCATTACTAAGACTCTGTATAACCTGTTTATTACACTTTGATGTTAATTTTTTGAACTAACACAGCATAAGCCAGAGCTAAGAGGCTACGTCTTCAATATGATAAACACAGCTAAGGATGACATACAGACACTGCTGTTAACGTCCAGCTCCTAGAGCAGGGGTTCCCAACCTTTCTCTAACCTAGTACCCCTCTTCAGTATTTTGACAGATGAGCATGTATCCCTGAATTTTTGACAGAAAGGCGAGTAGAAAAACAAAATTCCACTGAATTTATAATAGAAATTTTAGATTTAGAAATAATGAACTTACACTAAATATACCCCTTTAGATAATCAAATGTAACCCAGGTTAGGAATCCCTATCCTAGACCCATTAAACAAGGTACAATTTCCACTAAAGCTGTTGGCAGACACGGAGGCTGCCAGCAACTTCATAAGCAGCTATTTTAGGAACTGCCAGACGACGGTCGGTAAAAAAAACCTGAGCAACTGTGGTGAGGGTAAATTCGATTGCGTCTATTCGCTGTGCATAAATAAATTTATCCTCTTGGATATTTCTACATCCAAAATTGACCACAAAATTTTTCGACTGATGTAATGTCACTGATAACGAAGCAAGTATAATATGTACTTTTACTCGAATAAACGAAAAAATCAAAAATAAAAGAAACCTTGTTTAAAGAAGATAAAGAGGTTATAAAAATAAATTATGACAGAATAATTATGCATGGACAGTAGGAGTTGATATCTTTCAACAAAAATGATAAACAAATAAAGAATGCACATCAGTAGAAACAGTTGATCACTATAAAATACGAGTAAAAATTAAAAAGAAAAGAAGCGACATTCCAATTACATTATGTACCGCTTCTCGAAAAGCGGCGTTTTCTAAAAAAGTATGGTACCTCTATGGAGAGAAATAAGCCGGCTCAGGTAGCCAACAGAAACGCAAGACAATCTCGTTCAAATAAACTGAAATCGCTGGCTCATCCAATGTGCTACATAATATTTTTCCATTTTAATACTTCAGAAGCGAGATTGTGTCATAAGCTGCAATTTTAAGGCTTTTCTACAGCGCAATTTCTATGTTTATATCGTATTATTTACGGGCCAAATCTCCGCATGACTGAACTACAAAGTGGTTGGGAAGTAGAAAATAATTAGTATACACCGCACAAATGTTCAAATTCTTAGAGTCAACGTACAAAATTATTACTATACAGGAGACTTAGACCTACATCATCCTCAGTAAATTGTTAGGTTTACAGCGAACGTATCTAGATATTATTAGCTTGATGTAAATGCGATACTCAAAAATGATGTACTGCGTAATTTGCTTAGGTAAAGGTGCAGGATTATGCCCTCATAATAAAAAGTAATTGCCATTAAATAAATTCTAAACAACTACAATCATTTATAATAGTCAACGTTTACAACTTTTCGTCAAACTCTATCGCGCCCCTACGAGTCTATCTCAAGTCATAGAACAAAGGACGGGAACAGTCACTGCGTACACCACTCGTAAGATATTAGCGTTACGCATTGAAAACCCAACCTCATATACTAGTGATTTCTACTGCGTAATATATGGCAAGGAAGTAATTTCTATTTGTACCATACACCCAACTGGCACGAGTATTCAAGCTGATGAAGCGGATTTGTTGGTTACGCAGTCACAAGCGGTGCAATTACTCAATCTTCGAGAGTAACTTTCCTTTGGCAGCTCTACACAATCTCGTCCATCCTCCATCATTATCTTGTGCGAGTTAATGAAAAACAAACGAGGCGAATGACTAGAATTGGTACCCAGCAACACCGATGATAACACTTCTACACGTGTTGTAGGAGACACTAGCTTGCATAGGTTTTACTCAGCTACGGAGTATTTGTTCAAAAGTTTCACTCTAAAAAAACCTCAACCTTACAAAACCGTATTTAAACATAAATCAGGCTCTAAAAAATATTACACCCAAATAAACGACACCGATTAAAATTTGTATACAAAATTTCAATGGTGAAATTAAATGACTAGTAATATTAACAAATAAAATGAAAAGAACGGGATAAAGATACACAGAAACCTATGTATAGTAAAGCAAACATGTAACCTAGACAAATTCATCATAACACTATATATTAAGAACATTGATACATCTCGACGCTTTTCCCCTTCACAAGCCAAAAACATTCCAGCATTCTGGCTTTTTTTGGGTTTGGTAAAACGAAAAACCGGCGACAGCCAACACTGTTTTTGTTGTCCAGGTCCGCACTTCTCAGGGACAGAAAAGGTAAAGTAATCCGACACTAGCTTGACAAAAGCCAGCAGGTGTCTGATGTATTGTCTTCAACAGATGGGCATGTGGAAATGGGCAGTTTAAGCGGGAGCTACGGTACCAAAACAATTTCTACCTGACCATTGATTTGAAAGGCAAATTTCAATACTTCTGTTGGAGTTCAATCCGATATCACATTTTTCCACCGAAAATGCTGACTAAATGTATTTAAATCATACGTCTGCCCCCGAAGTACGCACTGACTCGATCGTACGATGGCTGCTCAGAAGTATCCACTAACTCACTCGAATACCTAAACTCGTATAGGCCTCAAGTTCTCACTTATTATCTCTCTCGAGTTCTCTGGATTTATTTTCCGTGAGTTTTCCCCGATGGACTCTCTAATTCTATTCTAATAGACTATAAATCAATAAGAGTTTTATTACCTGCTTAAGAGAAGGAATCGACTACACCGGCTGGTAAAGTCCGTTGTCTGCTTCTTTGAACGATATTTTTTTCGTTTTACAAGTACAATGTTAAAACTAGTATATATGACGGGTCGAATTTGAATTGTTAACAAATGGTAAAACTGGCATGAATGACGCGTAGAATTTGAAACGCAATAAATTGAAGTAAAAACTGGCATACATGACGTAAAATTTGAAACAAATGTTTAAACTAGCACATATCAAGCGTGGATGAGGACGCTATGCGATGCACGCACCCAACATCAAAGCTTGAAGAACAGTGGGGTCTTCCACTGCCGAACACGTATCCATGCTTTTTACTAGCCCAGAAGTTTTATATCTTATGCCCGAACAATATTGTAATGCATTACACACTTGACAGCGTAAACAAATGTTAGATGTAATAATTACTCGTAAGCCGTTATATAGAAAATGAAAACACATACTGAAGAATTAGCAACGCGTGAGAATTAAACATTGTAAAATAATTCCCATTTCTCTTCACATACAATAAATTCAATATTGACTTTTACACCTTTTTAAATCAGATAGAAAATTCATTGAGTGAACTCTCGTAATTCTGTTAGAATTTGATTCGTCTAGCGACAAACCAAGCAGTGAAATGTTTCTCAACTTCTAATTTTCCCAACATTGTTTCATCTTCAGTATGGAGAGCATCGATCAAAATTCAATGTTCTGATGCTTCAAAAACGAGGAAAAATGCAGATTCCGATGCCGTGGTACAAGTCGAACTAAAATTTTATCGTTAAAAAACCTAGTTCACAAAATAACTCTGTACTAATAAATACTATAACATAAGTCGTGTTCAATAATTCACTCCAATGTCAAAATAACCGACGTATCAGCAGCAGTACAGCAGTGATGAACGTCATCGTGACTCTTCCAATAGTCAGCTCGGCCTTTGACTTCATAATCCTACGGCCTTAAAGATATGAAATCGAAATCCTAACTTCCTGCATTAGAGACGTAAAATGCTCATACATCAAGGAATTTGCAAACGTATGGATCGAAACTTCGAGCCTATATTACATTGAAAAGTTCTAGAGGTGGAGGAACAATCAGCGATGTAAGGGAGAAATGCAACGGACAGGCTCTTAAATTATTGACCTCAATGCACGTTCTCGTCAAGTGCCAACTGCATCAATGACCATGAATCCAGAGCACATTGGGCGAAAACTGCAGTGAGCATGCTTGATAAACTGTCAAACTAGGAAAAGGAGTTATTTAACCTTGGCAGTGAGCATGCGTTTGGCAATATCACGACCGGCCTTCGTGCCCATTGGCTGACAAAAGGGGCGAGAGACAAACGTCATCGTGGGGAGGGAACTTTGTTTCGTGCAGATATTGAAATACGATGAAACTAAAACGCCGGCACACAAAATACTTAATAACATAAGGCCTTAATCATGATGTTATTACAAGATAGTCAATATGAAATTAAATTTTATAAAAAGGAATCCAAAAGTAATGTTTGGAAAGAGAAATCAATATCTGGCATCTTCATGCGCACGCTCACACGTGTATTATATAACGTATGGATCGAACACAATAAAACAAAATTATTGATCAAAAAACAATTTAAACTTAATGATAAATCATACGAATTCAGGACTCACCAATTGCCGATCTCTACAGTTTCGAAGGAAGATTTTTGATACAGACGCAAGCGACCCGACCTTTAACCACACTCTAGCCATGCTCGTAGAACACTAAACAAATTTACGATTTAGACGCCCAGCAACCATCCCTTCATTGGCCTTTTTGGGAACGAAACATTTTGGGAAATAAACAAGCATTGGCTAGTAATGCAGAATTACATCTCCAGTCAAGTTTGAACAGTGCATGTCAAAGCAAAGATTTGTTTAAGATAAATTGGTTGCTCAGGAACTCTGTTTATGTAACGATGAACGGCAATATAAGCTCGCTCTTGCGTCATCCAAAATTTCCCTGTTAATTAGTAAGAGAAGAATTTCTATGTAAATTTTCTACACCTTAGCTTAGTATTTGTGTAGGCCCTTTTTAAGATTTATAGAAACAATTACTTTTTCATTTGAGCAGAAATATTTAAATTCTTCTTGAATATAATTTTAGAAAGCCATATTATTTGAGAGGACTGATAATCACGTGCTTGAGGTAGATTGTACTCACCGTAGCATCTGATCAATTTACACGTGCCAGTTGACTCGTTCTGTGCATAAAATATACATATGTACATACATTAGCTCGACCAATGCCATACTGGAGTATGAAATATGATGCTGATCAAATCGACTGTAGAACCCAGATTTTTCGAAAGCTTATCATTATAATTGTTAATACATTCATCAAGATGATTTCAGGATTAACCATATTCCAAGATATTCCAAGAAAGTCCTAATACACAAAGTTAAATAACGTATTGGTTTTTCAAATAGCTTATATGAAAATCTTCTGGAAAGATTATTCATTTTATGATGGCTGTTTACTATATTTGATTTTACATTCATTTATTTTTTACTTGAACTTATTTATTTCGAACAAATTATGCGAATCTTAGAAAAAAAAATAATCATACATATCATGTTATGATTTTTTTTCAAAGCATGACTATAATTTCAAAATTAGGTTTATCAGTCACGATGCTACGGGAGGTTACTATTTCTAATTTGGTGGCCGGTTTTTCATCGAAATACGACGGTATTCGTCAAAATGTATACTATCATTACATGCAAAATTCATTAAAAATTTAATTGATATAATGAAAACGAGAGAAACGCTGGAGACAATCTATAAAAGAAATCTGAATGTTGAATATGTGTCAAATTATCGAGATCCCCCATTAATAGATCCAAATTAAGTCGCAATACATCGGAAGTTTCAACGTTTCTCATCCTCTCATCATTAATAAAAATAACTGAAAACATTGTTGCTTTCATATAATTGAAAGTTACATATCAGAGAAAGACCATAAATGAAAGAGGAAAATTGAACATGTCACGAGTTGCCAAGTTTGAAACACCGATGGAGGCAAAGTAGAGGCACTATAGATAAAAAAATTCGTTTTCATATCTTGTTATTATTACAAAACCTTTACTAACATTGGCACATGAGCTTCATAAATACACTGTAATTAAAAATTAATACAGAAGAGAATGGATCTAGCATGACAGATGTCTAACATGTACAGTATGCGAAAATTGCAAAAATGTAATAAAGCGAGTACAATACCGTAAATACCATTTATTTCCAGAATGACCTTAGCGAGCTCGTTCATTAGACACTAGTGTCACATATTTTTCTTATTTCTCTGTTAGAATTGGCTTACAATGGTCAAGGTTTCAACAAAGCCTCTGAACCCACGACTCTGATGAATAAAAAAAATTGATAAACTCCGGTTTGAGTTATACGTGTAGATGCCGAGGTCATTTTCACTAGCTACTGAATTTTATTGAACGGATCGCTAAGTCCGCACAAACCAACTCTCCTTATCAGTGACAATGTCGAAAAAGTTTGCATGCTTATATCCTGATTTTTTTATTACAACTGTGTGCAACACACTAGAAGAAGTGACTGTACTATGCAAGATCATGGTGACTCGAATAAACTTCGAATATAACCTAAAAACCCATGCTAAGAGTTGCAACTACATCATATCTGGTAACGTACTTTCATGATCCCGCGAGCCACTTTCATTGCTTGACACTTGAGCATACTTGATCTGGCCTTCTGACAACGATGATACCATCTTATCACATTGCATGTCCCTGGACAGTTCTATCGCAGCCTCGCCTGATAAGACAACAGGAGTCGTTGAGATGAAGTACGCTGGGTAGAAATTAAGGTCACAGTAATACGGAATAATTTCTGGTCACACTCACGCTATGTTAGCTTTCTCCAATGTTTCAAAATTTATTTTCCAATTCACAAGCAAGTCTGTTTTCAGCAACTATGTTATCTTAATGGCAAAGTTAATTTGCAGTATTTCATATAACTACGTCATTCTCAATAATTGGTCGAATTCTTGAGCATGATTTTTGAATTGTTTGTGATGAAAATGTTTATGACATGCTGGAAGTGGTAAATATTTATCGTTGATTAACGAGAGTAAAGGGCTAATTCGGTGTTCCTAGTTCTCTATTGCGTTGGAAATTAAGCAAGCTTTACTCATGTGCTAATCACAAAGATGAAAAGTCCTTTGGCTAGCGTACTACATCCAGGACAGTTAAAGACAGAAAATGGAAAAAATTGTTAATGTTCAATAAAATTGGTACTTCATAATATGCAACAAGGTATTTTTAAATGTCTTGTTATCAAGATCATAAAGAGTAGAAAACCATTGCTTGATAATACTACAGAAGGTATTTGTATTTTCATGGAGCAGAGATTAAAATTAAAGTTAGAGGATGGAGCTAGAATCACGAAAACCTGAAATAATGAACAAAAAGAAAAACCAGAAAAATAGACACTCCGAATCTAACTACCTCGAACAAGAGAGAGCAATTGGAAATAAATCATAAGGCTTACCAAATAACTAACTAAACCAGCAATAGATTTCCTGTTGGAGGCACTACTGCTCAAAAGTGAAAACTCTGAAAATCCGTACTTCGCAAAGCTCATAATTAGCAAGGTATTTTGTTGCAACACAATAAAGGTTCAAACCGTCTCTACAGTAATAATCACCATACCTCGAGCAACACCTAATGTTCACAGACATTTTCGAGGATCTGTGGTGCCGCTAAAATATCGTGATTATTTAAGCATAAAATATGGCTAAATTTAGTAATATTTTAGAGTTAATTTTTATACTTATTTCACGCCACTTGCGATTAGTACTTTAAAGTGAAAAATTTAATCGTAGTCGCGACTTCAAATTGTAACGCTCGTCCATAGAAGATCCTAGTCAACCACGAGCCTTAAGGCTACGTGCCCGTGAGTTATCTCCCAACATTACCCAGTGAACAATTCCATTCGTGCTTTCAGTCTCTCTGACGGGTCTCAGTTTACGGATCTCAAGTTCCTTGCTCTCAGTCTGGCCCTTGATTCTCAATTTTGGCTCTCGATCTTGGCCCCAATCCCTGCACCGATTTTGATCGTGTTTAATCGTATCACTACTCTAAAAAAAACTCCCACTAAACGACAACAGAAAAATTACACGTTCCCCAAAGATCTCTACAGCAGAAATGACGCTGACTTCAAATTTTTACGGTAAGTTTTTATACATTAGACTTGCAGAGCCGAAACACTTTTGTGTGCAGTTTGTGTGTTTCTAGTTCACTGCTTAGGTTCCCTTTAACTTCGCGTTTCTTTCCTTCCTTCGGTACCCATTTGTTCCTATAGAATGATATACATCAGATCGAGGTTGAAAAGAGGACAAATGCAAAATAAAACTCTTTTGATATTTCAGCAGTTCATTGGTTTATTTGGTCATGAGGGTGGCTAGTGAGGTTGATTGTTGAAACAATATACGCTAATACGTAAAAGAAACGCAGGAATAAACCGCTAAAACGTGGGTACAAATAACTCATTACAGCTCACATGACCCAAAAAAACTCCTTAAATTGCAAGTTCAAAACTCCGTGTGGTAATAAATAGTGAAACTGACTAGTGCTAACATTATTTTATAGAGACAGAGAAGTTTAAAGATGCCAGGTGAATATCAATTAAAAAAATGCAGTATCAATAAATAAAAGCAAGGTTTTATACACACAACCAACATCCGTTAAGTTGATCAAAAAACACTCTTCAGACACAACACCACCATACTATAGACAATAGAGAACACCATAAACAAGAAGGGACCTTCGGTGATTACGAAAGAAGTTACAAATAAGAGAAGAGATGAGATAGTGCTAAACGATTTCTCACGGACGACCGGTAGGTTCGGTATTGATTCGAAGTAAAGTTGCCTTTTCTCAGTTAACCCAGTTTGCAGTTCATTGTTTGCCCAGTTCAGTTTATCACGTACAGACCTGAGGTGAGACTCACTCACACGGGTTAATGGCTTTATCACTTGTAGTGGCATCAATCAGTTCATGTAAAAGGTATAAAAACCACGAGGAGTGACAAATGGTAGTCACACAATACGTCGGTCCCCTAGTCAAGACAATTAACACAAAATATTACTATGAAACTGTGCTCACCGAAGTAAATTATTACTATTATTGTATTCCGGGTTTAACCACCACAGTCACGACAAAAGCGATCTCTACAGTGATGCACGGTATCAGGAGGCAGTCAATTAAGTTTTAGGGTCCTGCATCTGTGAGGAAATTACTTAAGTGATGGATGTTTAGGTTCAATAGAGGTCATTTTGTTTTGAAAAGAATGGAGAACATAAAAAGCACGGTAGCATCTGCAAACAAAAGGTCGTGAAATATAAAACGTGGAAACAGAACGACCAGCAAATGACGGGTGAAAGGAAATAAGGTGCACCTACTCTACCCAAACTAAGGGAACAGATCTCATAACCAGAGGATTCCTCATGAGGCAAAACCAATTGAGCTGTTAAATATATGAAGTAAATTAGGTATAGAGAATGAATGCATCCATTGACTATAATTTTTTTCAGTTCATCAAGAATTAATAGTGATATACGAGCGCAGCAGGAACGATCCCATTTATCGTATTAATTTCCAGACGCTTTCAAGCGTCCTACTACTATCTTGCACCAAGTAACACGGAAGTCTAGAGTAACTTTTTAAAGTGGTCACCTCTTACAACTTGTACAAGTAGTGAGAACCAACTGCCCCAACAGATATCAGAACGCCTGGCTTCAGCGCTGTATTTGAAATTTTGAACAATTTCAGCCGTACCTGCGAGTACTATGAAACCTTTCGGGCCTAATTTCTACAGATAAAATCGAGACTGAACTTTGTTAGGACACTTAAAAACTGAAAGTCTCAAAAATGTAATCAGCTCAGTCAAGTTTATGGTTATAGGAGATACTTGCATGTGTCTTATGTCGTGGACTTAAGCAATGGCTTATTTTTTCATTAAACTAAAAATTTCCGTCAAGTGCTTTGCCCTCACAACTTTACTAGCAACGATCTGACAAGATACATCAAAAATATAAAAGGGGCATTCTCATTCCGCCTTATTTTACTAGAGACTAATTTTACCGTTATCAACCTCCACAAGTCATAGAAGCAACGTCGACTTGTTCTCCACATGATACGAGAAAGCATAGGCCAAAAAAGCTATTCTTATCATTACTATATTCCCAGTTTAAGCACCGCAGCCATAATTAGAACGACCTCAACACTGATACACCGCATCAAGAGGCAGTGATCTGATTTTCTGGGCCATGAATCGTTGAAGAAATACGAGTGACAATCAGGGTTCGCCGTATGGTGTTTTTACTGGTAGTTACATTTCCCATAGTACTTGGGATATGGCCCCAAGGTTTCGGCGTCCCCCCCCATCCAGCGCCAAAAAAGCTAACAAAAGTGCTAGGCAAAGAATACATTGATGTACATCACCAACAATTAATACAGCACCTGCACATAGAGTGCATCCACTACCAACGTGTGGTAATCGAGTCGCCATTCAGCACGTAGTTAAGGCTATCACCAACTGAACTTAAAATATTCATTTCTTGAATTTCCATCCATTGTTAATGAATGAATTTCGTGACCAAAGTCAGTGCCGCATGCACTGTGACAAAAAAATCTAGAGTACAGAAAGCTGAATAATTACACTCAGTATGTTATTGTCAATTCAACATTTGTGCTGTGACCAGAGTTGGATAGGAATACATAAAAACGTTTTATAGCCGCAGATCCATATTAACCAAGATAAACAGGTGAAATGTAAGGAAATGTAGAAGTGTTTAAGACACTACAAAAGTAGACAATGATTTACAGACCACCCACACGAGGGCAGGGAGATAAGAAAGAAAGCGGTCGTGTCTTACAGTTAAAAATTCTAATGACGGATCACATTCTGGTGAATAGGAATCTCGCAGAGCTCACAGCGCTAACGATGAGCTCATCAGTAAAGACCAGTAGAAATCTCTATGAGCATTTGAATACATTATTATTATATTCCTGGTTTAACCACCGCAAACACTTGAATACAACAAACATTTTTGAGTCTTCTTCACAAATACATTGTGAACACAAACTGCAGAGAAAGCATTGTATGATATCAACAGAAAATAACAGCGGTGATAGTGTGGTCTTTTATCCGCTCACAATGAATTTCTCCAGGAAAATATGTAAATAAAATAATAAAATAGTACATTAGTAGAATAGAAAAATAACTACTTCTCAATTAACAATTATAAATAATTTCCCCTTCACCCACTTGTGGAAAATAAATTAATCGTGGCTTATTGTAGCCACGAATTTCACCTGACTCGAAAATACCCGGTTGCCATGGCCTATTGTAGCATAGGGGATAAAAACTATTTCTACTTATTTACAAGGCTAACAAATAAATAGCTCCCATTACTACTTATGCGTAAGAATTTGCCCTAATTATAATTACTGAAGCACTAAAGTATCTTGAAGAAGCAGCGAATACAGCGGCTTGAACATGTTTTTGGCCTTTGTTGGCACAGCCCCCTACAGCTGGCGATACGATACAGCGTAAGCATTTTCTTCAATGCAGTGTTTGAAGCGTCAGAGACTTTAAAAAACTATTACTCTTCAGCGAGGTGAAAACTTGTTCATGCCTGCACAAGACACACTCGAGGAGAAAACACGGTTTTCACAAAGAAATCACTGGAGCAAGAGAACGTTTACACACAAGATATACTTGAGAAAGCACAATATTTTCACACAAGATAAACTCGAGAAAGGAGAATGTTTCCATACAAAACATAGTCCCGAAAGAATGTTTCCACACAAGGAACAGTTGAGACGGGAAGAAAATAAGAGCAAAGCTGAAACTATGAGACCAAAGGCGACCCTTGCATTGTGTAATGGAAAAGTAAGACAAGAAAAAATGCTCTAGGAGGGAAAGCACAAAACTAAAGTTGTACTTTCGCAGCAAAACAATGTTATTCACATAAAATAGAAGGAAAGAGCTAATCTGGTTATAACGAACATTATCGGAACAAATTCTTTAGCTTCAAGTCCATGATAATATAATGGATACAGAAAACAATAGTCCAGACGTTGATTAGTAATTTTCAGGTCTTGAACTACCGTAACACTACGATTGAAATAAAATAGAAAATTGGCTTTCCTTACATGAATTTAGATCCAAGTACGGTTACAAAATTTTTCGCAGTGGTAGAGCTCACTTGCAACACATAATAGTGAATATTCTCGGTGTGCACAAGTTCTTTACTGCAAAGGGTAATTAAAGGAACATTTTGGATATAAAAGAAAAGGGCACAAGCATTGCAAGTTTCTGGAAATCATTCCTTTAACAGGGTTCCTAGATCATTACAGATTATTAAAATTCAAATACTGAGATGCTTCGTTACGGTAAGAAACATTCAATAACAAAAGCTGGGTAAGTCACCTAGTTATGGAAGCACTGCCCATACCAATATCGGTCACATACCTGTTTTCTGCACATGGGTTATAACTGTCTTTGGGTGGCGGATCTTCCATCTAAAGTGTCGCAAATGCAATAGTTTTATTTCATGAGGAGCATGTTACACGAAAATGCAATCTAAAATTGCTCATATCACGTACTAAAGCAATAGCACGACAAGAAGCCCAATGTCAAGAGGCAACAGATGTTATGAACTAGAGTTACTAAAAAATTCAGGTTTACACTAACACGGAGATGGGTTCGCGAAGTCAACAACAAAATAAAAATGTGAACCTTCGAACTGGTATAGATCAGAAGACTTTACAACATATGACACCGTGCTGCGCTCCAGGTCCATGACCCTTCACGTTGTTACAAGGAAGAAAGTCCAGAGACCAATTAAACAAAAAATTTGCTTCCAATTAATCATTCGGATGCATCAGATCGAATTTTGAACCAGCTGAAAACAGCCGTAATTGAAAAGTGTAAAGTGCAAGTGAGTAACATGAAGTTTTTCAGTGAAGCATCGTCATTTGGGCGTTCCTATAATTGTTTTAAAATCCCAATAAGAGAAAAATCTTCAAAATGATTGTATGTACATTTTATTACCGCCTTGAAGGTTTCACTTCAAAAAAGAATCCGAACATATAAAGGGCGGATTTTAGAAAATTGCATGTAGACCAGTTAGGTTATTCATCCATCCATACACATTCAAGCTCGCAATGCAGAAAAATGGAGGTGCTAATCCACGGGTTTAACTACCGCAGTTTCTAGTTCGTATTAAAAATGCAGATGTGAGGAAGCGAAACATCGGACGGACAACTTGTTATAATAAAACTGACAGCATTTCAAATATGAAAGTTCTTCTTTCAAACTTTCTAACAGAAAGTTCAGCGACCAGTGTATGTACAAACGTCACCACACAATGAGTGGCCGTAAACTTTCAAGCGACAATGAAAGCATGAAGTCATGACTCAGTTCATAGACAGCGTGACAAACCACTCGCAATCTTTAACTACAAATAAAAATGCTAGTTAGTGAAGTGTATCAGGTCAAGCGAAGCAAACACTACATCCGCAATTCTATTTGCATTTTGGCATGCTAATGATCAACCTACAACTCGTGATAAACAAGCCTTTTAAATAGAAGAGCTTTGACTTCACGTCACAGTACTACGCGTTTATTTACATCAATCGACGTGAGAAAACAGTATAATTTTCCACCGGTCGTACCAAGGCGAGAAATTCCCTACCCGTCGACGGAAACGCGTACGGAAGAACAACGCGAAAAAAAATTGTTCTGTGAGAAAAAGTCATATGGTTTTGGGTTACAACTTTAACGTTGTCGTACAATTGTACACACAGATACTTTCTTAGCAGTTAACTCAACCGCGCGTTTATTTCACATTTACAAGAACAGAGGTGTATAAAATGTAAAAAGTGCAAAGCTGCTAAATCTCCGATTGTTCGGTTTCTCCTTAAAAGAACCAAATTTTTATTTTAAAACAATAAAAACGATAAAATTCAAGTTGTGACTACAGTAACCTGTGAAGAAAAAACAAATGTATGTAATAGAAAGTAACAGCCTACTTCTGAACGATTAAGAAAGACAGGTATTCAACCTTACAGTTAGAAACAAAAAGTACAACAAACTTCATAGTATTACCAATAAAAAACTTGTCATAAAACTAGGGAACACTGAAATTACGACGACATCTGCAGAACTCCAAACTCGCACATTCTCACCGTACAACACAAGTGCAAACTCATCGTTTACAGGGGAAGGGAGGAACGAACGTACAAATTATTCACACAGAACTCAATGAGATGCGAGTTCAATAATGCGATGGGTTGAAAAACAGCAGCTACCTTTCAACATGAGTGACTTCTACGACAGCAACAGCCACTCCTGTTCAACTCCCTCGCTGAATTAACTCATTTCAGCATCAAGCGAAAAGTGCTACGCAAAACGTTTTCAGGAAAATCGCCTGCAAATTTTAATTTCAAGTACAAATATAGAGGAATATTGCTAAACTTTTAGTGTATCATGCTGAACATCGGTGTGTTGCACGATTAAAGTTCTTAATCCTGAATAGAGTAAGATGAAAATTGAGTTATACAGATTTATCCCAGTCACCGCTCAGGAATTTTATCAATGGTATTCCGTATGAAGATGACAACAAAAGAAGAAAAAGTTGCAAAGATACAAGAACTCGTGTCAGACGTCGAGTGCTCGGTGCGCTTTCCTTCACACGAGGTAATGAATTAATACGTGAAGATGGAATACTATTGTGCACTGACACACATTATTAGCATCATTCATGAGACAAATCTAATTTTGAACAACGATTGTTTTAACAGTTGCCAGAAATACCTCAGCGATGTGGAAAATGAGAGAATGAAGTCGACAAATTGAAGCATCGAAGACATCCAAACAGGAAGTCTGTCCCACGGAACGCTGCCCTACTACACGACTTTGAAATGGGAAAAGAAAGTTAAGGCCAACCCTAAGATCACAACAACCTCCAGCAACCAGTGTTGCTGATTCTGTGGTGGTAGCTAGGATACCCCTGAAAAGCGCTAATTCCACTGCCAGATGCAGGACTATCACTATATAACCCGAGAGGCGCTCAGGAATCTTGAGCCTTCAAGAGTCACTAAAGTACTTCATACGCTGAATGAAAACATTGATGGCCTTTCCTGTGGTAGCTCGCTAACAAGAAACTAAAATAAAGTGGGAACCGGAGCTCTTAGAAAACTCTAGTAAATGAAGCATTTCAAATTTTATTCCCCTACTCAGCGAAGAAAAAAATTGCAGTTAATTAGTTGGCGGGAAAAACTTTCACACACAGTTTTAGAATTCATATATAACTTTCTTTTTTTCAACGAAAATTCCGTTCAAAATAGGAAGTTATTTTGCCGCACCCTATACTCGCAAAACATAAGAACGGAAAAATAAAAAACTTTATCTATTACCTGTCCATCTTCAAATTCGTGTATTAATAAATATACTGCATTTTTACCTCGCTAAATTTGTTCAGTCCTAGGTTAGACTATTCAAGAATAGTAGCAATATTCACTTCAGCAGAGTTAGTAACAGTATATCAGTGGGCCGAAAAATGACACTCGTACAAGAACTCGACGCTATCAGAAAAATATAAAACACAACAAAACGACACATTGATAAACGCGAATACACAACATCTTCTCTAACTACCCTATCTGTATTATCGCTGGGTCCCAGGGACACCACTGGAGAGGACTGTAAACGAAGATATGAATGCTATATATCTTAATCGTGACAGTCACAATTCATTTGGAGGAGCTTTTCGAATAGTCAGGATTGAGAAATCAATGACCACACTCATAGCCAATGCATCCCTTCACACACGAGTGCTTTATACTTCAATCACTGGTTTGTAAGTCACCCAATACAGGGCAAACAGTACACGCACGTCCCAGGATATATGTTACTCAGCAGATTCAAGTAGAATCGATGCAGTATATTTAGCTTCAAGAGCTGCCCCAGGCAGTGGTTATGCCTAGTGTAATAACGACAATCGTTATTTTGCAGCCGATGCAGCAAGTAAACCTCAACCAGTTAAAGAATCTGAGGTCTTATAATCTCATTTACACGAAACCGCTCATGAAATTGACGTCTGCGTTACCGGTTTAAATGACAGTAAATAAACAAATGTTCTTCTGTATGTACACGTATGCTCGTAATTTCAGTGCCAGCGAAAAAAATATTCGAGGAACGAGGAGACACAAAGCCTACCATGAAGTGCAAGGAGGTTCACGTGTGCTGTGAAATAGCTTTATATCATAACCGTATTTGGATCACCATAATAATTCTGACACGCCAAAATTCACAGTTCTCAAATAAATCCTTGATGAATTTTCCCTAACACATAAACAAGAAAGAAATTAAGGTTACACGAATTTCATCATACATTAAAACATCAACCTCATTTTTTAAATCAAACCTCAAACTATCACAACCCTTATTTTTTTCAAATTTCCCAATGAGGACGAATTCTATTTTAGGATAGATAGCTAAAATGTTGTTAGCTGAACTCCCAATACTTCGGAACATTGATGTTTCCTCGACAGTTTCCATTAAAGTTTAACTTCACTAAGTTTTCTTGAAGTTGTATTTTCAGAAAAGCTCATTTTTGGATGCATTACATTCTCACGAACAAACATTTCCTTCAAACTTAGAAAAAATATTACGCATACATGCAGAAAGAACGCATAACAAAATTAAATGAAAACAATAGAATTTTACTTAAAATACAATACCTTTTTAAGCCTTACAAACAAATTTGAAATTATAAACATAAGAGCGTAAAATTTTGAAATTATTATTATTATTATTATGCTCCTGGTTTAACCACTTCAGCAAACTTTTGATATGTGAAGTACAGTCAAAGAAGCTTGAGCTTCTACAATCTAAAAGATAATAAAGGAGGCACATCCCAATGAACAGACATAAGATAATTGAAGTTAGGTATATTACACAGAAATTAAACAATCGCTTTGTTATTCTAATATTTTTATGAATGGATTGGCCAACCATTGAGATTTTCTGCCTTCCAAGAAACACTAAAAACAAGTACAGCCTAAGCAAATTACTAGCTTCTATATTAAAAAAGTGTACATAATACATCTATCTTTCCTCTTTGTATGAGTAACTACCATGAGAGCCATAGGAAGGGTACTTTCACTTCTAAAACGAAGTACGCATCATTTCTGGAAACGCGCTTCATAACAACATCACCAACATCATTCGAATATCACGCAATGAATGTTGTGACATCGTATGGCGTAGAACACTATCCACACTAAATTACTAAACACACTTTCATTGTAGTGCATTACGCACAAATATCCTGTGATCAATCTTGTGCAAACATGTTACATTCTCGCATAAAAAAATCTCTTAAATAGTATACTCAAGTCCCCCATTAGCAGCAATAGTGAAGCAAAATTAAAAACGCTTACGATAGACTTCCTTGTTTAGGCAAAAATAATTGCACTTAATAGTTCTAACATCCATGCTGACTTATATAACATATAACCATAACTATACATGCCGGGATTACTACAGGCCACAATAAGCTTTACACACAAAGCCAAACCCACGTCATACGGAGTGTCGAACTGGCCCTCCTGTCACCATATAAATGGCCGAACTTGATACACAGAAGCCTCTCATTCGTCACAGCATCACTTAACTTGCTTACTCGTGGTCGTACCCAGCGATTATTTCGAAACATTGTCGCAATGCAACTGAGTTCACTTTAATTCAGACTGCACAATAAACACAAGTAACTGCTCATATCTACGACCTCCATCTACAACAGTAATAAATTATACCTTATATGTACGTCATTCTGGGATTCCGGCGTGTCATCACTGCCACCACTTGCGTAACTTTTTACATATAAGAATACAATAAGTGACGAGGATCATTATTAACTTATAGGTATGTGATAATGCACTACATAATAGGTATTAAGATGGACATATTCGAAGAACGTCACTAGGTTCACACGACACGGAAGCTGTGACATACACGGTACTCGTTCGTTCAGAAGGGGCGAAGACAGGAGCTGCGAACAGATTTTCTTTTGTGAACACTTCGGGAAGGAAACGTTTGTGAACAATTATTCTTACGCGTTTTTTTTATTTAATAATATTTTTCAACAAATAAGCCAGCACGTAGCACAAATCCATTGAATTTCATAATTTGATTTAAAGTCTTTTCCAATCGAATGCAACGCCGCTAAAAAATTCGGTTCAGAAAAACTTATAATTTTGAGAGCTGAACCAAGCTTCAGCAATAGTAGAAGTCAAATCACTTCAATAAAACGCAACACTAGATGAAGCTAGAGGATTAAATGTTAACGTTGACGGAGCGAACAAAACTTCGAGTGTCATTACGCTTGAGTTTTGAAAGACTAACTTACGGGAGCTTTTACAATCCAGAATTACGAGCATTTAAAGTTCTGTAGAGAGGCAAAGTATCAGGGATACGTCTTTTTTACATCATGTGGTCGAGATGCTCAGTAAAGTGGGCCAACGTGCTTGCAGAGGCCACTTACTTGCTATGACTCTCCACATTGGATGGTCGAGTAGTATTAGATACTGTGTAATGTGCTAGTTTCGGTTCACAACTTTCTTGTTTGGTGAAAATATTGTATCAAAAACTTACGTTTTCAGAATCTATTTATTTTAAAGCTCATACCTAAATTTAGGCGCAACCAATATTCTAATAATTTAGTTACCACTAACAATTGACTCTAACCCTTGACATATTAGAAAATTTAAGCCTCGACTCACAAAGTTGAATAAGCCTAAGTTTTAAGATTGCGGTTTGGCTTAAGGTTCAAGTATAATATCGGTGTAAAATATTGACTCTGAAGTACACTGGATCTGAAAAGGCTAAAAAATACTTTGAACAATGGCACAAAATATTGGATAAGTATTAGCACTAATGAAGACTATTTTGAAAGAGACAAATAGTTCTATGCAAAAAAGTTGTAATCTAAAAATTAAATCAAATATTTTTACAAATAAATTCCAGTTACTTTTTGGTTCCTCGCACACAATGGCTTTTTCTTTATGATTGCACTTTATTTTATTAGGCTTCAGAAATATTCTCGAGTCAAACTATGACAAAGCAACCAGGAATCTTTATCGTGAGAACACCATGACCTAGCGTAGCAGGTTGAGAGCCCGTGAAGGAACAAAACTTTATGAAATACAAGTCAGGTGTTTAGACAGTCACTACGTAAACTTTCTATAAGAATAGCGGAATAGAAGAACACGCAGAGCACCGTGAATACATCGTGTGACAACGAGCAACATAACTCAAGAATTTTAAGAGGCTGCACATGAGCGTATGAAAATGCCACTGTAATTGAATTCAATGAGGGTACGGTATGAATAGAAACTGCATCACTAGCGCCAACGACAGAACACAACACTGCTACATTGTGTGGGGAGTGAGAAGGTCACAACTCGTAACGACATAACAGAACACTGCTACATTGTGTGGGGAGTGAGGACGTAATTCGCACCTCCTACATGGAAATCTCGGAGAAGGAATGCAGAGGGGGAGCTGAAAAACGATCACAGTGGCACGTAGTAGTTTCGAGAAATCAACTTGTCAACTCAGTGCATATAAGAAAATACTCTTAAATGTTTTTCTATACATTCAAGATTATTCAAGTCAGGAAACCATAGTTACGTGCCGGTAGGTAAAAACTTATAGATAGAACACTCAATTTTAGGTGCACGTAGATTTTACATTCTTTTCTTGGCTATTTCATAGGTAGGTCTTGCAAATTACTATAATTGAATGCAAAACACTTATTGGAAGTGCTATCAAAGAAACATAATTGTAACTGGCACGGAGGTCACCTCGAAAGAGAGAACTTTCATTTGAAATAATGGTAGGTAAATATTAGATAGGTTCCTTTAAATGAAGTATGACCACAGTGCATTGACTTATACATAGATTTAAAATTGCCGTGAGCGCGTCTTCGCTGTTTCTTTTCAGTGTATGAAGTCACGTATACAGGCGTAGTAATAGTTGAAAACTAAATGGCTACTTGCGCTTTTAATCGATTTAGGTTGAAATTGAAATCTATACTTGAACACCACAAACGCATTAAAATAAATTTTTAAGCAAAATGAGTCAAACTCAAAATATTGTTATAATGCAGCATTTTTGAAAATTGAAATTTAAAAACATAATTTCCTAATAAAGTGAGCATACAAATTCATGATAAAGACGACTTCGAAACATACATTGCAAGCCGAGGGACAATGCTCCGAAGATAATATAATCAGAATTATGGTATCGCTAAGCTCACAACACTGAAGCACACAAAGAAGAGCAAGACCATCACACTGCAACCACTTGTTCGAGGCACCCAGTTACCCAACTCAAAAATTTAGGGCACAATATCAGAACAAGGGTGGACTTGCCTCAACACACACCTGACAATCCTTGGTTAATAATAGCGCAAGTTAAAGTGTCAAAGAGGGCTCAACCTCACCGTCAATTTCTTCCAATCCATGCATCAGGTTGCTGATAGCGTTTCTTTACAAACGTATCTTACTATTGGAAATTTTACAGCTTCCGATTATGCGAGGGCCGATTATAAGAGGAAAAAACGATCACTTCTCTGAACGCTCATTTATGATTTTTTTTAATAACACAATCGTCAAATGAGCGAAAAATCCACGCAGGTAGTCAGTTAAAGTTTTAGTAAAGTTCAACTGATCGGAGTCGTAAACTTTCAAAAAAGGTTCACTCGTCTTCGCCGAGTCCTGAGTGATGTCATCGTCTTGGCAATGAGTGACCCGAGCCAAGGTTCACTCAATAGCCTACCCAGTTGAATGAGCTGCAGCTATCACTACAGTAGGAAGCAGAGAGGTGAGAAGACAGAAAATTAAGACAGGGAGGCAGGTGGTGAAGCGAGGGCTCCGAGGACTAGGAATGAGAGATTTGTGGGATGATTTCTTCATTTCATTAATTCACTAGCTAATTAATTAAAGAGAACGCTGTCAGGGTCCTCGTTAGACATGACTTTAATGTGGCGCAGGACGTCCTTCCGTGTGATGATGCCAAGCAGGCGGCTGCACAGGGGAGGTCAACATTAGTATCATCAGCACCGCGAGCAGCAAAGATGGGACATTTTTAACTTCACTTAGTGAGCATTCAAATTTTTCTTTTTCTAGGAAATTCAATATTATTTTGTTCCTAGAAATAATATGTTCCTAAACTTTTTGTACTAATTAAGAAGGATAGACACAAACTACATTATCAAAAATAGTTGTGTTGGTTTAAACTCCACTGAACCAAATTCCTTACAAGACACGCACGGTCACACTCACGACACGCACCGTCACACTCACGACACGCACCGTCACACTCACGACACGCACCGTCACACTCACGACACGCACCGTCACACTCACAACACGCACCGCCACACTCACGACACGCACCGTCACACTCACGACACGCACCGTCACACTCACGACACGCACCGTCACTCACCCGACGACTCAAGTCCTAATTATATCACAAAGACTAGCAATATCTCATTATTCAATATAACCTTTATAAATTTTCTTACCATAAGCGATGACCTACAATGCAGCATCAATAGCACGCTGAGTGCAACAAAGTGCCGTGACATTTTTTCTTAGGCAAAATATCAGCATGCGGACACTGCACGCAGAGCTAAGCCTTTCCTACACACGAGGGTGGTTGCTCACAGGACAATTATTATTACTATTATTATGTTCCTAGTTTCACCACCGCAGCCACAACAAAAGCGATCTCAGCAGTGATATAAGAAGAGAAGCAAGGTATTTTCAAATAAGAGGGATTTCCTGTTCATAATCTCAAGTACCTAATATATGGGCTTACATGAGTTAACTGTTACTCATTGTAAAATAAATGCTATAAAAGCTATAAGCTCATTGCAGAATAAACATTATAAAATGTAAGTAAATCTCATGACAGAACAATACTAAAAAATTTAAGTAAATCTCAATGCAAAATAAACTATAAAATGTAAGTATATCTCATTGCAGAATAAACATTATGAAATGTGGGTATACCTCATTTCAGAATGAAGCTAAAAAATTTCATTGAATCTCAATACAGAATTACTACACAATGCAAGTATAGCTCATGAGAAGAGAACAGACACGGGACGACATGCACACACCCATTGTGCGTGACAAGCGTCTGTCTCAGCCCCAGTTTCCTGAACATGTCCACCACGGTCTCCATGGGAGTCTGGTCCGTGATGGTAGGGGGTGCGAGGTCCAAAATGCGGTGCAGCCTGCAGGGTAAAGGCAGCACGTCATCCACAATCAAATTCTTAAAATGTTGGTCATTACGGAAGATTGCCTAATAATAATACACTTTATAAGCATCATTATCGACTGACAATATAATATTAGTACATAACATTATACAGTAACAATATAATATTAGTACTTAACATTGTGCAATAATAATTACGCCATACAGTAATTTCAACATATTCATCCACCACGTGCCAACCAGTTCGGCAAAATTAAGCACCTTTAGTAAAATTATAATACCACTAGCAGGATATGAGAAGTACCAAATGTAGCGATGAGTTTTGGGGCAGAATCCAAGACAACAATTTTTGCTTGTGTTCCTTCACAGAACTTTTTAGTCTTTTCAAATTGTTAGATAAATGAAAGTGAGGTACCACTTTGGTTGGTACTGAACACCTGGGCACGATGCCACCATGCCTAAAGTGTAGCTGATGAGTCAGAGTATAAAGCAAACTATAAAGTACCAGAACATGAAACAACCTAGATAGAACTAGAATATGATGCCACCTATTAATTACCAGAACATAAACCAACCTATATAGAACTAGAACATGAAGCCGCCTATAAATTACCAGAATATGAAACAACCTATATAGAATTAGAACACAAACCAACCTATATAGTACCAGAACATGAAGCCACCTATCACCATTCAGGAAAGCCTATTGACTTGGTATTCACGACAGTGAAAAAAGCACAACTACGAATGCAGTCATCCACACGAATGCTGAACACCATAACTAAAATCTGAATCACTGAATAGAACACTGAACGAACAAAGTAATTTTAAAATAGAAATTGGCCGAATACACGACGTTCAACCGAGCCATTCATCTCCAACACTACCTCGGTAAAACAATAGCATGCATTGGTTAAAATAAGCAGTGAAGTAATAAATTTAGGTCAAAATTAGTCCAAACAAGAAAGGATAGCATAATCAATCATCTCCAGCACTAACTTAGCAAAGCAAGTACATGAATTTGTTAAAATAGACTGAAGTGAGAAATTCTGGGTTACCTGAGAGGAGGAGGACCTAACCATGGCGACGGCACGGAGGGTGTGAAGAGTACGATGCTCTCCCTGCTGATGCCCTCCACAGTCTTCTTAGCCTGACCTGCAACACAAGCAGCGTAAGGTGTTGTGCTGGGCAACACAAGTGGCACAGAAAGTGTTGCACTGAGCAACACAAGTGGCACAGAAAGTGTTGCACTGAGCAACACAAGTGGCACAGAAAGTGTTGCACTGAGCAACACAAGTGGCACAGAAAGTGTTGCACTGAGCAACACAAGTAGCACAGAAAGTGTTGTGCTAGGCGATACAAGCACGACACCATGACCGCGTACACTACTCAGGAAATGATTGTACATTGCGTTACATTACTGTTTAATTCATAATATATTCATTGAATATTTAACATTCAACATTAAAGTGTTGCGGGCAAATAAAGAAGGAAATAAAGTCCGTGACAACGGCACCAAGTGATAGGCTACCAGTCACCGCTGACATACTAAGAATTATACCCAAGCTCTAAACTTTATCTAGTTAAAATTGCTAAAACTTGGAACCAGCTGCCTGAAAACATAGTTTGTGCTAGCACTGTGAACACATCAAAGATCGTCTCGACGAATATTAGCCACAGAATCCCCAATATTATAACGTATTTACTGATTTCATGTTCTGAACTCCCTGGGGTTTGTGTATGATTGCGGTACAAGTGCGAGACTGAAATGCCCGTGCATGAATAAAGTGCGCGCGACTTGAATGGCTTGCGTGATTGAGATGTACGTGCGTGAGTGATGCCTTTACTTTACAAGGCATGAGACTTTAATAACAACCTCAGAATGGACCAAACGGCTCCGTCTCATTGCCTTATTCTTTTCTACTGGAAAAAAATCCTTGGAACTTCTCAAAAAGTGTGACATAGAACAGAACATGGTATATGACTGAAACTTCTCATTTATTACTGTAAGTGACTGACTATACTCGCATCAGCCTACAGATTCACACCAAATAGTTGCTGATAACAGCAAAAAAATGGATCTCAATAGAGCTGATTTTAAGAAGTAAAATTTCAATTCGCTTTTTGAATATTATACTTTTGATTCCCAGGAAACGTTACAGTCAAGCCTTTTTAAATAGCTTCACTATAGACGAGTCAACTAACTAGAAGGGGACTCGCTGAGTAGCACAGCAACTCCTCTCACCGGCCTTCTTGTACCAGACCCACTTCCCTATACTAGCCCTGTTCCAGACTGACAGCCACGAGGTACCCTACACGTAGCTACGATGTAGTGACATTTCCCCGATTAGCCGTCGACTAAGTTCTCTCGTGCTAATTCCACCGGCACAGAACTTACTGATTGCCATGGCCATGTCCCGGCGGGCCACTAGTCCCACCAGGTACTGGGACTGGTGGGACACTACCACCGGGAACCCGTTGTGCCGCGTCTCCGTCAGCAGCTGCTCCACGTCAGCCAGCGTCAGCGAGTCCTGCGTCAGCACGTACAGTGACCCGTTCTTCCTACAACAAACCGAGACGTTAGCTCATATACTGCATGTAATTATGAAACAAATTAAATACGTTGAATACCTAATACAAAAGAATTGAACGGAAAGAAGCAAGAACGCTTCAAATACATCTTTAACATATTAGCAAAACCTACTTTGGTGGCAGTTTGAACAAAAACATGGATTACAACTAGTTCAATACCACACAAACATGGCAAATTTCTAGCATATTACCTAAGATAGTTTGACACATAAAGAAGCCCAGCGCACAACTCTACGTGGAATTTCACACCTGGGTTGCATGACGTCCTGCGCTAGAGTTGTGTGGGTAAACTCTTCCCTGGGGTCGAGGAAGGGGTAGCCGTTGAGGGTAATGTGTGCATCATAGATGCCCATGCGGCCGAAGGCATCACCCACCCACTTGCTGGCCATCACAGCTGCCATCAGCGGCACGATGTACCTCACGCCTCCAGTCAACTCGAACATGATCACTACCAGCGATACTGAAAATAGAATGGCTAACTATAAAGAAGTGGAGTAACGCAGAACGTGAGTTGTTGATCAAGAAGTCAGACAGAGATACCATCTGGTTAGTAGTAAATGATCCAGGCGGACACAATTCATCGTCTCTATGAACTGAGCCAGTGTACTAACAATGTTGAAAAAATATGAAGCTGTGATGCTTGAAAAATGAAAAGGCACTGCAAGAAAATGATAGGATAGATAATGATTTCGGAATGATGAGGTGCATGCAAATATGTACAGTACAAGTAAATGGACAAATTCATGACTTACAAAGAACCTGTAGAATTAACTATAAACATTGGTTTACGGGGAAAAAATTACTAAACATATAATGCAAATGATAAAACTAGGATATTTAAATGAATAGTATCGGTCTGAGATTGAAGAAAAATTGTTACTAATTGAATGAAACTTGGAAAAGGGCAAGGAAAATGACTAAAGTTATTGAGACCAGCTATCACTACAGGCCTCAAAGAACAGGCAAAAATAGGAGCATAACTTGTTTCATGGAGCCAAGATGGGTCAAGCAAACCATTACAAATCTCCATAGAATTCTCGGCGATGAATTATGCGGGAAAATGAACTAAAAGATCGCTGCTGTTAGCAATATCCCACACGCTGGCGCACTCCATGCATCGCAAGACTCACTAATTCTTCCTCCCAACATAGGTAACGTGAACTCAACCATCACACAACTCGATTGATGAGGAACGCGACTCACGTACACAAAGTTCTATAAGAAAAGACATGCTGTACAGCGTACACGAACACATGCGTAATGAAAATAGTTTCAAGGTACCTCACCTCGCTTCAGGAAAAGTTATAAACTGCAAACAGACGTAGGGTGTGTGTATGCAAATACACTTAGTGATATCTCTACACAAAAGTGTCATCACTAAATAATTAGCTCAAGTGAGCTAAATTAAAAATGCAATATACATCTACTGTATGTATACTCGACTCAAAATAAATTTTATTTCTTTATTTCTGAGTGTACAGGCACTGCACCCCACAACACCTGTCATCCTGGTGACGCCTCCCAGCACGGCAGCGGCCCCCACCATGGCGTAGAGGCCGGGGGTGATGCAGTTGTCTCCTGTGCTGCATTCTCCCGCAAACACAGGCCACTCAGGGTAGTGACTGCACAGACCAAGTTACATGATTTCAGTTGTGGTGCCTATTGGTTCGAGGATACCAGTTAGAATACAAGCTCGAATACCACAGAGTTCATGTTAAAATACAAGCTAGAACAGGAGCGATCAAGTTACACAAAAGGACAATTTTGTTCTTGAGAAAATTGGGAAAGAATGAATAGCTAATAGATAATAATACACGGAACAAGTTCGAAAATCATGCTTTATCAGTAAATTAAAATTCACGAAAAAGTGCTATGTTTTTGAGATTTTAAAGGAGTCTCTCTAGCACGACTCACTTATACGTCAAGAGTATGTTTTATTACTTTATAGTCGACTTATTACTTTATACTTAAGAGTATGTTTTATTACTTTATACACTACAGAGCGCACCAACATTTTACATATAACTTGGTTGCAATATTTATCACAGTGAAAACGACACCGCAACACTCACTATGCCAGTTGCTCCATAGCGATACCGACAATGCGACCGACGATGGCACCAGTGGCCAGGGAAGGGATGAACAGCCCACACGGCACCTTGATGCCGAACGTGAATACTGTGATCGTCAGCTGAAACAAACGCCAGAGGTGAGTTCTTTATACGAGTAAAATGAACTTAAGAATAGGCAAGTAAGTATAGTGGATGGAAGAAATCTACTTGTCTAATACACAGTGTACCTCTGTCTGTGTCTGTCCTATTTGTTGCAATCTATTACTGAAGAAAAATTATTGAACTGAAATCAGAATCTAAAGTAAACAACAACTTTGACTTTTGTTCCCGTTACTGAATTAAATATGTATATTTAATTCAGTTTATGTAAAAGACAAAAAAAATTCATAGATCCTTAATTTTATCACAACCGTGGCGTTTCCACGCCATGTTATCAGTAGATAAGATAGAGAATAAAATTTGAACGGGTATTATCTAGCTCAATTATTGAAATTTATGGTCAGCATTTACAGTTCGTTCCATGTTTTATGCAAATTTTATTCAAATCGAATACAATGTTTAATTTAATCAAGAAACGCAGTATTGAAGGAACTTCTCAATTATTGAACGAAGCATCGTCATGATATGTACAGTTAATTAATTTATATGTAAAACTGAAAATGTATTTTATTTCATCGATCCTTAATTTCATCACTTTTAAACCGTGGAATTTCCGCGGGTACTATCTAGTGTTATAATAAAGACAATGTCAAATTGAAGAGGAAGGCAGATCAACATACCAAAAATTTTCTGATTTGTGCTATGATTTTCATAGATAAAACGCCTACGAGCCTGAAAAATCCTAAAATTACTCGACTTTAGGTGCTGAGCTATGACTCAAGCTACCAAATTTATGTTATTACAACATACAACTACTACTTAGCGATGGCTTCGTTATGAACATACAAATATGATAGCCCTTTAGGTTTTATACCCTTTAGATTTTAATGCAATGAATCTAGTGATCGATGTTTTCCTACGGTACATTATTTTTAAAAGAGACATTAACAGCCTACAGTCTTCCAGCCAAATTGACTAAATAGTACTATGATTCCGAAGTCTGTTTCAACCTGATGATGATGATGATGATGATGATATGTAAGTTAAAATTCTCCGTTTTTAGAGCAGGGTATTGTTTTATTTAAAATGATGAACAGCGTGTTGATAATTTTAACACGAAACTCAGTACAATTCAATTGACAATTAGGAAAGATTCTTAGCTCTGTAAATTTCTACGAAAGAGAATACCTTGAAAATAAGGGCGAGTGCTAACAACCAGATGGCCTTGAGGACACCAGGTCCAGCAGCAGCTGTCTCGATGGCAGAATTCACGTTCGTGAAGTTGCGTTGATAATCACTGCGAACGAGTAAAATTAAGCTCAGTTTTTTTCTTAAGTTAAAGCATCTCAGATCAATGGGATCCATAGCACCACCGACAGAGAATTGGCTACCGTGTTAGAATTAGGTACACTACGAAATTTCTTATTAGCTACATTATTTCTTACTCAAAAAAATGCAGATCTACAAATAACATCCACTATCACTTCAATCCCATTGAGTTATGATTACTGACAAGAAAGCATTTCTTCCATGGAAAAGAAGGTAAAAATTACACAACGCATTGAACATCAGTTTTGACAGACCCAAAGGTTACTTCGTGAAGCTCTACTAAACTTGCCACTCATCAGCGAGCAACAGCCTTTGGCCCCGCCAGCCTCACTAAATCTTCGCTGAACTTGACTTTACTCACCAGAGATCATCACAGTCAGCGGCTCCACACTGACTCGCCAGTTAATACCACAATCTTGGCACTACCAGATGCACTGAATCTTAGCTGAACTCCACTTACCAGAGAGCATCTTCGTTAGCGGCTCTACACTCACCAGCTAAAACCACAATCTTGGTACTATCAGATGCACTGAATCTTCGCTGAACTCCACTTACCAGAGAGCATCATTGTTAGCGGCTCCACACTGCGAAAAGAGCATGTATATGAGGTTGCTGGTGTCCATGCGAGTATAGGGGTTGGGGTAGGCGAGCAGGGCAGTGATGAGGGTGACCACAGCCACCTCCAGCCGGGGATACTGCCCCAAGCGACTGCTCTTGCGGAACCCACACCACCAGATGTTCGCTCTGATGAACGCCATCCCGATCAGGCCCTGTCAGGCAAAAAAATAGACTAGGATAGAATATGCCAACAGAAACAAGCCGAACATGGCAAAATGCACAATTCGAGTTGTTCTGTAGGAATATATTGTAAAAAAATACGGCCGTCATGTAAAAATTGCACCGTAATTCAAATAGTAATTAAAAACAATATAAAAAACATTGTTTAACTAACACATGATTTGTAAAACTTCCCTGATTATAAACAAGCTTTTCAAGGTACTTGTGTCAGGATTCAAGATTTAATTTCAGCATCTGAAAATCAAGTATGAACATCATGGTCGAAACAGGATGGGACAGAAACATTCTACCGTAGAAAACCGGAAATATTTCCACGTAACTTTATGATAAATTACAATCAATGCGACCAACAAGCAAACTCGTAGTCTTTGTGTTAACAGACATTAATTTTAATCTGTCTAGCTGTCATTAACAAGCGTGGTCCAATTCTTGTTCAAACCTGGCCGATTATTCACGCTGTTCGGATTGCAATTGATTGAATGCAAGTGATCTATACTTTGCATTCATGTAGATTCCGGTGCAAGTTAATCTATCTTGAAAAAGGTTGTGGTAGGCCGAAGAGTTGGTGGAAAGACCGATTGTGCATTCCACTTGAGATAAAGGGCATAGAGAAAAACACTCGACAAACAATCCTACATGTTGTGCTGTCAACACGAAGAGTAAGCACTCTCTTTCAGGATCGGTTGAAAAAATTATTTCGAATTATTTTCGCCAATCAATCAAGAAAGCTTTCTTCAGGACAAAATGAAAAGCTCAAGTCCAAAGAAGGTTCAAGAGATAAGTATATAGGTCTACAATATTGTATTAAGATCTGCTTTGTTATTTTTCTAGCTATAGGGTGTTGACGCAAATACAATTGACGCAGTGCTAGTCTTTCGCTCATCAAGTAACTTTAACGAATATCCGACTTACATCTGAATTTGGTTCCGACAAACTGATCTTAAGTTGAACCTGAGAAAATCACCGACAAACTCCCTTAGGGCACTGCATCAAATCTTTTCTTCATAAAGTACCTACACAGTAACAGTTCTGTAATATGCACAATTTTTTTTCTCTTCGCCATACTATAAAGGTTGTAAGCACGAGTGGTAGTAAGTTGGATAATAGATTTGAATACAGTGCCGTGCAAAATCGAGGAACAAATATTAAAACTTTCAAATCTTCAGAAATAATAAATATTTTTTAATTTTCACTGAATTTAGATACAGAGCACTTGAACTATTTCAGTGCATTCGTCTACCATTGACAATGTGAAGTATATTCATTGAAGTCAGTATGACTCACGCCAATAACTCCAAGCAAGATAAATGGCACGAGTTCAATGAAGATCCAAGGCTTGCTGTACTCGACATAGAAGAGAACTGAATGCTCGTTGCCGAACGGGTTGATGGAACGCACAACGAATGCTGCCACCAATGCAGCAAAGAATGAGCGCCACAGCGTCTTCAGGGGAAAGTAGTATGACACCTGCAACAGAACTCACATTAACACACGGGCTACAGGTGTGTCGCACAAATATTTAAATATTGTATATAAGGCACATATGTACGTTGATACAAAAAAGTATCTTATTAAGAAGTTAACGTGTCAAGCAGCACGGAACAATTCCCGTGCACTAGATAAATTTTAATTTAAAAAGAGCCTATCAACATCAATACGGAAATCTTAAAAAACACCATTTACTTGCTACAAATTACAACTACACAGCACCCACACTAGATGAATAAGAAGCGTAGATTACTTTACTAAACGACACCACTTAGGCCTCACCTCCTCAAACCGTTCAACTTAGAAGACAAACTGTTCATCTTCAAAGTTTTACAGACAATCAAGCCCCATTGAACGACACCACTCAGGCCTGACCTCCTCAAGACTGAAGAGCACGCCTCCAATGGGCGCTCCAAACGCCACCGACACGCCCACCGCCGCCGAGGCAGATAAAATCTCGCGCTTCTTTGCCTCGTTGCGTCCGTACTTGGGGAATAGGTATGATAACACATTTCCTGTAAGAGAAAAAAATAAAAATAAATAAATAATATAATTAAATTTCCTACATATATATTAGACAATGTACCTCCATCTCTCTCTCTCTCTCTCTGTATCTGTGTGTGTCCGTCCCATTACTTCCTATCTATCACTGAAGAAAAATCATTGAACTGAAATTAGAACGGGTATGCATGTATTCTAAGCATTGTATTGTGGATACCAAAGGCGCCGGATCATTATAAAATACTCAATTTTTTGTTATTAGTTTTTATTTCTTACACGGCCATGTTAGCGGAGTAAGATACAGAAAAATGTATATTATTTCATAGATCCTCAACTTTATCACTTTTAAAACAACGAATATCAACGGGTATTATATGGGCCATGTTATATACAGAAAGGTAGTTTTGAATGAAATTAATACAAAGTATTCATTTCAAGCACCATAAGTTGTTGTAAATCTTTAATGCATTCATTTTTATAAAATTTCAAATTAGTTGAATCTAAATCGTAGAATTTCCACAAGAACTGTCTGGTCAATAAATAATTTTAGTAAGAAAATTGGTGGATTCGCTTCACAGGAGTATAATAGCAACTAATAAATCACAGCCTTAATCGTTAACTAGTTATTTACTTGACGATTTTTAGTTTCAGATTAGTTTTAGATATACAGACCGACCTAAAATTGAAGCAAACTTGTATGTTTCAGTACCGGTCATTTCATACCTTTGTAGGCACTGGAACGTTAAACCTTTAGTTACTATCAGTACATCTTCATACTTGAAAACAAGAACAGACCTATACAACAGGCGACGTGCACGAGCGGCCCCTCCTTGCCCAGTGACAGTCCAGAGGACACTGCCATGATCATGCCGATGCTCTTGATCAAAAGGGTCCACTTGCCCAAGTAGCCTCTGATGATGAAGCCGCTGAGTATAGTTTTGATCTGCATGAAGAGATCAAGAGCATCAGAGTAATCCATGGTGTACAAATAACACAGTTTCCGTATCTCAAAAGAAACGGCTGAAGATATACATATCTCACTATCCTATATAATGTACATATGTATTATCATTTCCAATTTGGCCCTCTAGATTATATTATACCACTAAATCATCAACTGGTTACAGTTATTTTCCTCAAAAGTGCAGCTACAAGAAGAAAAATATTAATTTTTTACAAAAAGTTCACGTTCTAGCTGCTCTCTATGCATCCACACCCCCACTAAACTTATGTGTCCACCTAATCTGTGTTTGCGATGAACCATCTCTACTTTGAGTCGTGTTTACAAGTTCATGTTCTCCATCTACGTAAACTGTTCACTATTCACAGCCCGAATTCACTCTTTATTTTCATTGACCCTTTAATATTCATTTTTCTCACAACTTAGAGTCTTGAATAAGTCATCAAATACTTATACATAAATCCCAGATCACTAACATCAGTCCACAACAACTTCAGCTCACCCTCACCAGCAGCTGTCACTGGCTCACAACACACGGGCTTTCGTGCCTCGCAGAGTACAAACCAACTTTCACGAACACCAATTTTGCAATAATCTCTAAAAAGAGCAAGAAGATGAACTCCCCAGCCCAGTCTGAAGCTTCCACACCACGTATTGCGCCGAAGCACAAATCACACGTATAATAGGTGGATAATACTGCCTACAAGAAGCAAGAAAATCAGTCCTCTAGACCAAATGAACGCCCTAGACCCAGAAAATGGTCCCCTAGATCTTGAAAATGGACCCCCTGAGACCTAGAAAATGGGTCCTCTAGACCTAGAAAATGGATCCCCTATACCTATAAAATGGGTACCTTAGACTTAGAAAATGGACCCACTAGACCTAGAAAATGGACCCACTAGACCTAGAAAATGAGTACCCTAGACCTAGAAAATGAGTATCCTAGACCTAGAAAATGAGCCCCCAAGACCTAGAAAATGAGCATCCTAGACCTAGAAAATAAGTCCCCTAGACCTAGAAAATAAGTCCCCTAGACCTAGAAAATAAGTCCCCTAGACTTATTCAACCTCGAGAAGGAAGGACCAAAAAATGAGAAATTTAGGCATGGCTGACCTCAGGTATACCGGAGGCGCAAGCATAAGGAGCAAACATCATGACGAGGGAGGCTGTAAGCGTGGCAAACAACAGGGACCAGATGATGTAGAAGAAGTAGCTGATGATGTACGGGCCTGCTTTGTCCCCGTAGAACCCGAACAGCTCTGGCCATGTGAACCACTGTAGAAAAGTGTTTTTTTTTTACTTTTTCCTACATTTTTCCA
>VCRD01000102.1:181742-212064 GCA_006783055.1 Trinorchestia longiramus
TAGAGCACAAGTAAGACACGTAGAGCACAAGTAAGACACGTAGAGCACAAGTAAGACACGTAGAGCACAAGTAAGACACGTAGAGCACAAGTAAGACACGTAGAGCACAAGTAAGACACGTAGAGCACAAGTAAGACACGTAGAGCACAAGTAAGACACGTAGAGCACAAGTAAGCTATGTAGAGCACAAGTAAGCTATGTAGAGCACAAGTAAGACACGTAGAGCACAAGTAAGATATGTAGAGCAGAAGTAAGGCAAGCAAGGACGTACATTGGAGCAGTTGTCGTGATCATAAAAGGTCTCATTGGAGCTCCAGCAGCATTGCTCCCTGTTGAACCAGAACGCTTCAGGACACACACCGAACTTTAGGTCAGTCATCCAGCGGACGCCGATGTCAATTGTGCCCGCCACCGTACCTGCAAGCCAAACTCAAATTAGTTTCTTGTGCACAAGTTGTCGAAGACTACACATCCAGTTTTTAAATCAATGTCATTTTAGGGTCATAGAAATGAATCACAAAAATTTGAAACTGGTGAAAAATTCAAGGTTTTCTAGTCGTCTTGTTGAGACAGTTGTGAACAGAGGGTGTATTGTTGAACGTGCTCATTCGTACACAAAGTTCGCTTGTGCTGATATTAATTAGCTGAAGCTTTGCCACGAAGCTGTGAAGGTCATGGTCGCTGAAGCTGACACTAACCTTTTCGAGAAAACATAGAACGAAAGAGAACTGGAAAACCATTCAACAATGTAGCATTTTATCTCTAGAGCAGGCACTACTATAACAATTACTCCTATTCATGTACTCCAAAAACCAAGTCAATTCCTAAAGCAGCAATGAATTACCCGCAAACAGGCCGACAAGGAAGACACAGAGCCACCCTGAGCCCGCATCGTGGTTACTCTTAAGCCAGTCCAGCAAGCTGCGGCCTCTGTTCTTCTCCAGCAGTCTGTGTCGCATACGGTCGCGCGCCACGTCCCTCTGCCAGTCTATTGTGTGGAAGTCCTCGTAATGACCGAAGCACATCAGGTCCGGGGAGGATATATCGTCGTTGATCGTCAAATCTGCGTATCAAAAAATAATTCTGAAATGTTTACACTCATCTGGTATTTTTCTATTCCTCTGTTCATCATCACCACCTTTCAATACTTCAATCCTAACATCTTCAGTCCTACCTTATATGGTCCCAATACTGACCTCTTCTGTGCACCTACATACCTCATGTAATTTCAATACTTGACCTGAGTGACTAAATGGTATATGTACATTAAAGTTTTCAAATTCTTCCGTAACAACTCACTTTCTCTTTACACATCAGGACACAAACATTTCCACACCTGAATCATTTTACAGCAAATATTTAGTGATCTACTGATAGAGCCCTCTTTCTCACAAGAATACAATTACACGATGGAGATAGTATGGGTTGTAACACCTCGCAAATCATTGATTAAATTGTTAATTTTTCCACGCTCTAGTAATGGACAATGATTGTGAAACACCCATATGTTAATATCCTAACGCAGCACATCTTGCAAATAATTTATTAAATTGTCAATTTTCCGCAAGCTCTAGCAATGGGCACTGAAGAACCACTAAAAGTTTGTATCGTACAGCAACACGGCATCCTCACCGTTGTTGCCAATAGGCATGCTGCTGTCACCCATGTTGCCACCACTTGTGCCCCCTTCCATGTTGACATTGGTTCTGTTGCCATCAGAGCTCGCCATGCCTGCGTTGTTGCGTTGTCCTGCACACAAACGTACACACACATTAACACAAGCACAAATGATGAATTGCACCATCAACACAACTCCACTCAGAGGTAAAGTTGTTGCTGTGAGCTGGCAGCATAAATAAATGTACTCGTAGTCAAACAAGTTTCCAGTTACATCAACCAGTATTTATCAAATCTCACCAACCTCATCTTTTCAGGTAAAGAACTAAACCTACTGAAAAAACGAGGGAGTTGGCGGCAGTGGAGTCGTTGAAATAAAATCAACGATGTTTCTTGACACAAAATTTCATTTGAAAAATAAATAGTTTCTCATTACTACTCCCTACAAACACACTGGGTATGCATAGAGCATGCATTATACCCATTATGATCATGAGCGCACGTACATTTCTATCACCAGAAATAATGGCGGGCAAATTAGTAGAGTTTTCAAATTCCCTTAAAACTGTTAAGGCCAACCCTAGATAATAAAATAATCAGATATGGTCAAATTGCTAATTACATATAAACACACTCAAGAATTTGGGATACATTTCAACAGTCGAAGACTGTTTTTCAGTGTGCATGCGGATTACTATCCATATTCTTGTGTCACTGTTGATGTACAGCATGGAAGGCTACTGCATTGACCAGCTGACCATTACCACTGAAGGTTAACACTTGTTTACGTTAATAATCCCGTTTGGTATTGAATCTGCCAGTATAAAAATTCATCCTTACAAATACATGGTGCTGAAAATTGATCTGACACATATGTACGTTTAGTAAAAGCGAAATGGAGAAAAAATGTCATTTTAAAACCATTAATAATGCCCCATTTTTCAGTTTATTTTAGCTCTCAACGTATAATAAATTGGATACTACTGTTTGAAACCCGTTCTTTATTCTTTCCTCTATTTTACTTTTACTCAACCTACAAATGTAGCAGTGCACTTTGTTGTACCTTGCAAGCATTACTGCATAGCAACATCAAGAAGCAGACTTGGAAAAGCAGATCACTCTGATACAACTTGTTCATCATCATCATCATCATCATCATCATCTGGCCAGGTCATACAGTACCCCAGCCTACCTTGAAATGAGCACCTTAGTTTTCATTCAAGTATTTTGGAAAGTATGTTTAAGTTACACCAATAAACGTTTTTATATCTCCATTGTGTTCATACGACCACTTCAATAATTCTGATAGGTTTTTCCATCGTTGGGAGTCTAAGAAACCACGTTCTTTAACCTAAACAAAGAAACACTGAGCACTAAGAGTAATGAAGACAACAAGACAGGAGGTTTGCTCGAACAAGGAAGAGATGCAGAAATAGAAAAAATAAAATCTGTAATAATAGAGGAAAAGAGATGGTTAAAGGCAGTCTTGACTCAGAAATATCATACAAATACAACCTGACTTGCAATCTGCTCGATTTAAGACATGTCTGTACATTACATAAATAATAAACAGTGCATAGATGATTAAAGTCTATGATATATGAATGATCAAATATATGAATGATTAAATAATAGGAGTACCTTCGGGTAAAGAAAAAAATAATGACTGTACATTATATTATGGTACTATGCAAATGAATACTTCATGTAACAAAGGATTGACGCATTATCCCTTCACCCAATTCATAATTTTTTTAAAAATTCGACTAACAACGGGTTGGTCAAAACCTACCTCTAACGTAAGTCGGATGTTACCTGTACATAATTACGACAAATCGACGAAGGTCTCAAGATGCACTAAAGAGAACCGACACCATCAGTTTATTCATCACACTGATCTGTTAGTATATGCTCATTCCATTAAAGGTGACCACTACACAATACTTTCCCTCAAGCTAACCTAGTTATACAGCCACACATTACACATGAATTTACAACTGGTGAACTTTTTAGCACTACCAATCCTACAATAAATGAAGACGTAATACATACGACACATTGAGAATCGATGATTTGTAAACACTTAAATTCATAACTAATGTAAACAATTTCTGAGAATATAAATATTCAGTAATGGAAGTCACAACTATTTCATGATGACAACGCACATCATACTGATACAGGGGTCATTAAAAGCAACAAATTAGGTAGAAACACGCAAACAAAGACATTTTCAAGAGCAACACAAGCAAAGTTACATGTAACACTGCAAGCACTAAATAATCATAAAAGCATTATCACTCCGCCAACAATAATCAAGATCATGAAACAAATCACACCTACAATCAATTAATAACAATCCCAACTTATATACATTAAACAATTTGCTCAAAAAGCACCAACTAAAATCATCATAAACATACTCAATACATAAAAATAACATTAAATGATACTCATTGAGATAATAAATAAGCAACTATATCTCCTACCTCCCATGAATCCTTATTACATAATTAATTTTCCATTAAAATTAATCCCGTACGAATATATTAGTGTTGCACGATATTTTCACGAGAGTCCAACACAAATAGGAAGATATACTGGTAATCATGAAGGTCCTTCAATTTTTACTTTTTTAGAATAAAACTGCCGCTAATTAATATCCCATGTCACCTATTTTCTAGTGGAAAAGTAAAAAAATGTTATCAGTAGATGTAAAAGTACTTATTTCAGAAAACGGAAGACAGTCGAACAGTTTAGGCCATACATGCAATTCAGCAATTAATACCCACATGAAAAAGGTGATAATATTCAGGAAATTTAAGTAAGCTATCTATGCCGGTAGAAACAAAGACAGACACTAATGAAATAAAACTTGCCATCGCACTTCCGTATTATGACTTGCATTTTATTAAAAGATTCGCACTTCTATTATTATAAAAAAGTTAGCACTTGTGCTCACATCAAATATTTCCACACATCAACAGCTTCATCCTTAAACTAGCACTAACAAAAATACTTAGTTTGTCAGTAACGCGATTGCTGTGCAGACACGAGTACCACAACTTATGTTGTTGTGGTTCGCATCATCATTTAATTGTTTAAGGAGGGAATTTGTGAGACAAGTAGCCTCTCCTCTGCAGAAATTCAAGTTTTGGTCATGCCAATATTCACCAGTCCTCTGAGTACAAACCGCAACAGAATAGAAGGCAGTTTAGCAGGCAGAAGCAGGGTTGTGAGGTGATGGTAAGACCTGATCAAACACTGTCCTCAGACACACTGTTAGTTCATATCAGGTTATAGATCCAGCAATGCACATAAGGTATGATGTGAGGCCACAAATTTCTGCAGGTTTGTTAATGAAATACTGACTTGAGATCTAAATTTTAAGCATTTTCATGCGCAAGTACTTTTACACACAAGCACAACTGAGAATGTACTTTAGCATCAGTTTGAACTATTCACATCCAGTCATCATGCTGCTCATCACTGAATAACTGAAGATTACATTCATACAGACACCAGAAGAAAAGTTAATAGGAATTTATACACAAATGTTATGCTGCGAGGCAAATAAGCATAAGAAAAATCTTTCAAAATATTTCAAAGTGAATAATGATTCTCAAGCAATCAGCATTTTCCTTAGTGAATATATTTTCTAATATTGTTTAGAAATCTACATGTTGTAGAAATTATATCATGGTGCACATTATATGTAATTCCATCTAGTGTATACTAAATCTTTTTAGAATATTGTATGTTTGAAGCCATCATGCAGGCAACAGCGTTCAACTCAAAAATTGTACACACATATTCATTTACATGGAAATCAATATGCTTCATTTTTCTAGCAAAATGTTGTGCACTCAAAACAGGACTCTGCAACATCAACTCGTCAGTCTGAAGTGCAGACAATGCTGCAGTTTTCAGACCAGGGAAGTAAACGCATGCAATCTGCATAGGCTAAAAATCATGCATAGGTATAAACCAAAATCGCGCGGTTATGAATAAAAAAAACTAAAAACTAATACATCAAAATTTACGCGCCTTCCATGATTCAGAAAACAAGTCTTCACGTTTACCTACACCTCAATATTCTTGTAACACTTCAATCACCAAATAGCTTGTTTATTCTAATTTGCCCCTCACTTTGAAGCTAACAATAAATGTTAATATCCACAAATAAAACGTCCGTTATATGAGAAAATAAAAGATGTTTTTATTATTCTAACATTAAGGAAGCAGTGAAGCACAGCAAAAAAAGGAACCCACCAGACACGGTGATACATGTAGGGTTTGTTCTCCATAATAATAGCAGCAATATCAGGTGTACTTGTATAGTTCATTTTTCCTACCACCTTATAGTGAATTTGCAGGTGATGTCTCGAAACAAACTAGCGCCGGACTAACAGCTTAATTTTCATGATGAACTTAAACAACAAAATGAAAACCAAATTCGTCTGTAACTGAGCATTAAAGTCAATCTTGCATTAGAAGAATGAACGCCAGATACTTTTTCTTTATCTTCAAACAACACGACTTTTGCACATAAAAGCGTGCAACTTCTTACATTTTCATGTCATTGAAGTCCATATACAACCAGCATATTTGACAATCCGTGCACAAGAGCATGTATGAGAAAATGACAAAAGACTTTTGTTAGTTTCAAGTGAGGAATGTTAACAAAGAAGGCAAAGAAGCTTCCAGTTAGTGAATACAGAGCTATTCAAAACACACGTTAGCTGATCAAGCGCAACACTATTGTATTCTTACCACTGAGTGGGATCATAGGTATTGCAGTTCGGTCTTGAAGAGTCATAAGGACTCAACGGTCGGTACAGCTAAGAAGAAGTGGTGGTGATGGCGATGATGGTGGTGATGATGTGGTTGGTGAAGCTCTGTAGAGCAAACCACTAACATTCAAACACTATCTACAGTAAGATTTCGGACACGTGACCACTATTCTATAAATTGTAAAACTAGGTTATTCTGAGGTCAAGCATTAGTGATGGATCCACCTCAGCACATTGCATGTACATTGAACACTTCATTTTTTCGCATATCAAGTGGAAACACGTTCATGAAAACTTCTTCACGAGAAAATAGAATTCGATGTTTTTTGGTATTGAAATACTGTTCTTGAATCCTGCCACAGTTAAACCCAGGCACTTGTACAACCTGGCACTCTAATAAATAGCTCATCAGTTAAGGGGAGCTAGACAGGCCCTGAGAAGTCCACTAACTCGCATGTCATTAAACTGACTTTCACACACCATCATTTGTAACAACTTGACCAAAATTATTGATAAAGCTGAGTTTCTAATTACATATCATCCAAAAATATACATTAAGCACTGGCAACACGAGTAATAAATACATTTCCCTACTTGAGGTTTGTAATTAAAATTACATTCTTATCTTGCCAAAATGGATATCAATAATAAAGAAATGCTATGTAGCAACTTTGTACAGTGCATCAAGTAGTTTTGTTTCTAGGAAGCTTAACAAACCCAAAAAAGTAGGTTTATCTCTGCATACTACTGTTATTATTGAGTAATGTAAATGATACATTAGCCTTTCCGCTACAATAGGACCAAAGCTCCTACACTAGAGGCATAGATCAACTCCAGAAGGTGAGGTCTCTCAGTCCTCCTGTCTCAAAGGTCTAGCTGCTACTACGTAAGAGCCTCACGCATAAGAAACTGTCTCATTTGTGGAGAAAATTAAGTTCTGAACAGCTAAGTCAAATCTCACACAAGTTTCACAATAAAAAAAATGTGCACCCACCAGGTAACAATATGTGTGTCATAAAACAAGCGTGCATTGCTACATACAATGCGATTGTTTAGTTATTTCATCACATATTTTGCAAATTAGCTAAAATGGCAAAAAAAATTGGACATACTATTTGTTAGGTCCTGATCACTCATTACAGTACACTACCTTTATTGACACTCATGAACACACTGTAACATACTGTATGTAAATGACTAACATCAGAATGCAACCAAATTGCTCGTGCTAATTGGACAAAGACAAAATGACATATGCTACAAGAAAAAGCTTTAAAGCATTATTAAAGATAACTATGCAATAGCTACATACAATCTTGAAGTACTTCAACATGACATACAATTACATTGCAACATTCATTTATGACACAACAAGCAAAAGACAAAAACAATCATGTAACCAGACCCACTATGATACATCGATGTACATAAACCTACCTTCCAAGAAAGAATTTGAAAATTAAAACGAGGCTTACAAATACATCGGGATTAAATTCTGCTACAGATTCCTCAAACTATTTACTCTATGAAGAGAATTAAATACTCCTGACATCGGTAACTTTGGCAAAATATGCAGACACAGACATTTCTTCCCTATGATGTGCTGTTTTAGCAAAACCGTCCTACCAAATGCACAGATTTCAACCGTGGTAATGCAAGGACCACGAGGCAAAACATGACTGGCAGTTCAGCATGGAAATCTATCATCTCACAATTGACCATGAGTACTAAGAAAGGAAAATGAGGAGGGAGGAAAATTTGCAATCATACATCACTATACAATTGTGTGTTGGTAATAATATGGTATAGGAACAATGCTTTCGTTTACCTCATTACATCCAAGTTTTTCTTAGGAAAATACAAGAAATGATTAAAAAAAACTGGTACTGGATGTAAAATGTACATAAGTTCACTAACTCTTATTCCTTCCAGAGAATTAAACCAGATAAAAAAGGGAGAAAAATAAACTTACAAAAAAGGAAGATGAATAGAATGAATTAGCTACATCTGTAGGCATTAAGACGATCAGTCATGTAGATGTGACACCAAAAATTTAAGTTACACAGCTAGGAAATGAAATACAAAGCAAGAATTATTTTGGGGCCATCCACATTCCAGGACACATGTCAGGTTTGAAAGCAAGTGACAACAGGGATGAATTTTGATGCTATGTACGAGGGTAAGCATAAGCTGCACAGAAGAAATTGAGATGGTAAAGAGTGAACCAATTTGAATATCACTTTAAACAGTACATGCAACCAGGTAGTTTTGTATTTTAGCATTCTTGAGCACAAATCCAAAATCGATGCTTCTTACACAAAGCAGCAAACATTTCACAAGACTTTTTTTCACCTTCCATGACTCACATAGCTTCTGATACAGTTACAAGCTGCTCTGTACATATATGCATTTAAATGACCAAGCAATTTATGTGCATATTTTTAGCGTTCCTAACAAATATAATCTTTATACATTATCAGGGCTGCTATAATACAGAGTCAGGCAAAATGATCTGACACATTTAACCTACAAATGTGTCAGATCATTTTGCCGGACCCTGTATTTCAGTAGTAATACCAAGTCATTCAAACACAACAGCCTAGTACCCTCAAGGAGCTGAAAGCACTTTTTTTCAACACAATTTATCAAAGCACAAATTATGATCCTCCATGTACTACACTGTAGCTAGTCTGGACCTATCGTTACACAAGAGCAAGATAAGGAATGTATGTATCATTCACGTCTTCTCTACATTGTTTTAATTGTAATACATGGAGCAGCAGAGCAGGTACACATCATACATCATCAAGAGGTGCTACAACTCACTTGCGTCAGACGAGGCGATGTCTCTGTGGTCACCAGGTGGGGAGTCCTGCACAACAATTGCCTTGTTCAGCTTTGAATGCACTAATTTGTATGGATAATACATAATAATATGAAGTACATCAGTTGAAACTATGTATTTACAATGTTGATGTAACAAACCATTATTTTTATTCACCCTCACATAACCCTCTCATGTAATGCACATCCCCCAGGTAACATACACTTCATGTAACATGCTCCCCATATAACACGCCCTACACAGGAAATTAGATATGCCATATGAGGATATCACTAAATGCATCAGAAGTCTCTAGGAGCTCCTGCATCTTGGGTTTTGTCACTGCATAGTGTTTGCATGAGGCCCTCATGGCCCTAGTATTTGTGGAAGAACTTGGGTATTGCTCACACACATCAGAGTTACATAATACCTGGACACTGTTTGCACTACAAACATCCTCTCTACTCAGCTATGTTGATGAGGAGACTGAAACCGACAGTATATAAATAATACATTGAAGTCACACTAATCAACTTCTTGCACATTGACTTGAAATACATATTTTTTTAGAGAAGAATGGTTATTGAAAGCTACAAAATTTAGAAAGAAATGGAAACAATCTACCAACATACACACATACATGAAAGAAACTTGGGTGAACTTGATAAAACAAAACAAAATTCTGAAGAAAAAATACACTTTAAGAATTTAACCAAACACAATGGCTGCAATGGAATTGAAATGTTTGAAAAAATATCAATATCAAAATTTGGACATTTTTAAATGTAATGATTGAAAACTTCAAATGGATTAAGCATAATAAACGACCATGAAAGCAGATCAAAATAATTTATCAGTCATGCCAATTAGAATTGCTGTAACATCGTTAGTATAAGGTATAAAAATGTTGGAATAAAATTGCTATGTGTAAAATTTCAATGAAAACAAGTAACCATGAATTACAAAAAGCATATATAAAAAATTTCATAAGCCATCCAGCAGGCTCACAGTACTGAAAAACTGCCCAAACCACCATCAAGCTCTTGTAATTCTTTACTAAAGATACCTGAATAAGATTGTAAAGTGGATTAGTGAAATAATGTTTGGCTTTTTCTGCAGATATTATATGACTATTATTAATAATCCCATAGGAATTGAGCATACATCTATGAAACATGTGGCACACATTCTCACTACATAAATGCAAAATAAAACAGGTAAGGAAGAAACCCTTGCTAATGACTAATTGTAAACAAAAAATAAAACAAACTGATCAGATACTCACCAAAACAATGAGTAGAGGATTTTGAAAATGACATAAGAGAATCTACATATTATAGAACACCATTGGCCCAACCAACTGAGCTTGCATCTCACAATGACAAAGAAACATGAAGCTAAATGCAAAACAAATCTTTTCAGAAAACATCAGCCAGAAAACAACAGAATACATGTAGCAAAGGAGAAGCTACCTTTGAATTTTAAAAATCCAGTTATCTTTTCCCTTCATATACACTAAGTGCTAATAATAAAAATCAGACACATACAGTACTCTCATGCAATACTAGCCACACATGCAGCCTCATGTACACCAACTGTAGCCACAAACAAAACAACACAAACATGAGACAAGAGTTTCATTCAAGTTCAATGAATGAGCAGTTCTAATGTTTTTAGAAATTCTGTCATCAAAAAATAACTTCCAAGTTCCTTTCAAACTTATGGATTATGAATGTATGATCATCAAGACAAAAATTTCACAGTAACTAGCCTAGAAAAACTTTAATTTCAAATTCCTTTACCACCAGACTGAAGTAAACTAACTGCAGAAGCAAGATAAAGCTTTAGTGCCATATAATGCACATAACTGTATACTAAACTTAAAGTATAAACATGCTTGGTGACTTCTTTACTTGAACAACTGTTATTTAGTAAAAGATTTCAAGATATGATTTGATTTCAAGCTTATTCATATTACAGATGACATAACTTACTGAGCTTAGCACAGAAGTTAATTTGCCTGTTAACTGAAAAAACATACTGGGATAGTGAAACAGTGGAGCATTGAGAGAAAGACTGTAACCATGGATTTTATGATATAAAATTTTGTTCTGTATGAGGTATTGTACCACTTGATTGGCACATTACTTGTGAGGGTTCATCACATAAGGCAAAAGGGTATGAATTTAACACTTACAAAATACTTTTACTGTGTGTCACTGGTAGAGTATATAGTGAAGTTAGGTACTTAGTTACCAAGTTACAGTGAGTTTGATGGGAAACAGTAGGATAGGAAAAGTACTGATCAAATGAGAATGGTTTTGTTATAGGACAGAGCAGAGTAGGTTTATGAAGGTTTGGTGGTGCACAGAACAGATGTAATGCTAGCCTAGTGGGTGACACACGTTCAGCAAAAGGAACTGAAATATGAGCATTCATGGATCTTAACAGAACATATAAGAGTTACTAGTGGTGCAATATATGTGTTCTTGTATTTTTATAAGTGAATGGAAAGTTGTTGAATGCAGTGAAGAATTATTGTGATTAGATTACACATAGAATTGAGAAAGTGAGAAATGATTTTGTTCATGTGGCCTGAGCACTAAGACATATCAGGAAAGGAGCAGTTTGGCTCTGCAGTTAAAATTATTGACATCTCATTTCCATGACTTCCAAGATGTATTTATGAAAGCCAGACTGACAGTGAATTGCATTGATGAGTTTAGCTCTCCTTGGCCATCCTTCCCTCTAGAACAAAACTTCAGTGGAACACCACATGAAGAGCTCAGTGCTCTCATTTCACAACCTTGAGACAAAGCCAAATTGTGACCAAAGAACCATGTGACTGCAAAGACCAAGTGCAGCAGGTGCCAGGGGGGCTACCTGAGAAGGAGGGTGCAGTGCTTGATAGCTGGTGGGGCGCATCAGAGGATTGTTGAGGGAGTCATGCGCTGTCAGAGGTTTAGTCTCCATCACTCCATCTTGAAAAGGAGATTACTTTAGAGGAGTCAAGCACACTAACTCAAGACAAATAGTAAGGAGTTGTATTTAGACAAAATATTACATCTCACTCACAATACTATACTAATAGACCTCCAAAAATGAGGTAAAATATTTAGTAAATGGAGGAGAAAAATGTTGCTTATCACTCAAGAGGAAAATATTTTTCTTCACTGGAGGGGAAACCATTGTTTCCAACTGATAGGGCAAATATTACTTCCCACTCATTGGACAAATATTGCTACTCACCCATGGGACAAATATTGCTCCTCACTCATGAGAAATATTGCTCCTCACCAAAGGGGGAAATACTATTCTCATTCATGGAACATATATTGCTCCTTAATTAAGATGCAAACACTGTTCTACAGCTAAAAGGAATTATTGCCTCTCAAGCCACAGAAAACATTGCCAGTAAACTGAAGGTTAATATTAAATCACAATGAGGGGCAAATATTGTTTTTCAATCACACAGCTGAACTCAAAACAAAGATTAAAATTATGCCTCAAAAATGGACAGTGCTTTTCTTAGGAATAAGAAAAGTTCATGCAAAAATTGGATCACACTCGAACAAAGTGACACAAAAGCTCAAAATAAAATAAAAACTTGAGTAAAACTTTTAACAAAACACTTTTTGACAAGGAAAAATGTTTAGTTAAGGACTTGTGTCTTGAAACCAAATTTATAATAAAATACTAGTGTATAAAGAAATAAAATAATATTACAGTAGAGCCAAACAAAGAAATATTAATGCACTTTTATACTCTCATTGTTGATTTTTTAATACAATATGTGTGCCAATACTAAAATTAGATGTGATACTGACATTCCCTTAAAGAAAACACCAACATTCATGCAATTTAAATTACCCATACTGCTACAAAAGCCACTGGAAAGTAGCCAATGCCAATTCTATAGAAGCATCAAAACATTCAATAATAATGACCCCCATAACTATGGTGAAAATACAAATGGTCAGAAAAATCTTCTAGAACTGCTTTTTAGAGCAACATTCCCTTGAAAAATGTAAACTCTTTTACAGCTGAGTCAGGCTTCACTTTTAGGTTTAATTCTTTGTGCAACATTGTACTACAAAATTAATTCTTACATTAAACTTTAATACTGAAATAACTAACCATAAATGAAAAGTAGGCTTTTCCTATGAATTTTACTTCAGCATAGGGGAAGTTTACTTTAACTTCATAAGTTTGACTTCAAGATTCTGCAACATCTTTACTCTCAAGCATCAAGTTCTTACATTTATTATATCTCTGTTTCATTACTTCAAGTTACATTCTCAATATGAGATACAATGAAAGAGTTTCTAATGACCTTTAAATTATACCTAGGCTTCTTATATTAACCATGTTCACCTTTGAAGGTATATGATGAATAGTGAAAGATGCTTTTCAGTTTTTCTTCTTAGCCATTCAGATCAATTCAAGTGCTTATTAGATTTAATCCATCTTAAAATCCTGGTGACAATTGTGACTATTATTTTACACAGCTACATAACCTTGTTTTACCATGGTAGCATGCATGCTCATGTGATACATGTCACCAAGAAACAATTCTCTAGCACACTGTAGAAATAAAGTGCTAAATCCATAACAAACTAACAAGCATAAAATTATAATATTCAATAAGCACAAATTATCTCTACTTCTAAACTCTAGCCATCCCACCAGGTAAGAATCAGAAAATTCCAAGAACAACAACAAGATAAGCAGAGTGAATTGGTGCTAACATATAATTTTTCTATAATCATTGAGATCAATTTTCCATATAACTACTTGCTACAAAATTCATGTTTAAAAGTAATTTAGCCAAGTATTATTATTGAATTCTGCTTCAAATTTCAACAAGTATAAGCAACTGAAGTGATGGCAGGGCTGCAATGTGGTCATCTACTCATAAAGCATTACAAGAAAGAGTGAGCACCTCTACAACTAACCACATCAACTGTTCAGGCATAGTATACACATCAAACAAGCAATTAATTATGTCTATTGCAACTGTATAATAAACAGAATTTTAAGCTTCATTGAACATAAAACATTAATATTATGATTGGAATTTTTGAAAGTGATTATTATTTTGGGAGATTAGTCACATTCAATTTTTCTGATAACAAACCCTAATATTACTATTGCTTCCAATATGAATTGGTGCAACTAGAATTACTTCTCAACATTTTTTGACTTGAATATGAAGCACATACTTTCAGAGCTAAACTCTTACATCTTCCCTTCAGAAATACATGATAAATTTACTGTATGTTGAGTATGATATTTTACATACCAATTTCTGATGCATCACATCACACACTACAAGTACTAAGCCTCAAATTGATTGATATAATAGCTGAATATAATCGATATCGAGCTGATCAATATAATAGCTGAAAATAATCTTGACCTGTATTCCATGGGTTTGTTTAGCTTTCCAATTCCAGCAACAAATGACACTCTGACATTTTGCAGAGGTGTTTTAAAATTTTGCACTGGCATAGGATTAAAATTTAAAATCATACAAAATCTGAACTATAAATTCGTTTAAAAAATACTTTTGAATGAATTGTTCAATTCATTTTAAAGCTGTAAATTGACTAGCTTAATCTAAGAGGTTCCTGACTCACTGTTAGAGTGCCATCCCAAGCAATAGTCCTATCAATCAGCAACAAACAACTTCTTTAATAACATAACTGTAATTAACTTGTCATTCAGAACTCAGCCAATATTACACTGATCATTTCATCACGATAGGTAACAGGATAAATCCTCGCTCTGCTTAAAAATAAAATTTACCAAGAATTAAAAAGTGAAGAAATTTAACATTTTTAATTGAAAACGTTTTGGAGTCCAGCTTTATCTTCAAAGTAAAGCTTTATCAAGTCATAGATAATATATCTGCATAATCATAAATAAATATATATGAACCAGATCATGGAAATTCATTTCGGATTACGACAAACTCATACGAATCAAGAACATATTGTTGCGGTACAAGAAAGATGTCACTCGACCAACTGATCATTGTTACACATAAAATTCACACCAACAGTTCCGTTCCCATCATTAAAAAGACGCATATTACTATGTCATAGTACGAAATGTCACATGATACGAACCATTAGTAGCGTAGATCTGCTTTACCCTAAAAATACATGAACGACATACGTCCGCAACCTTCGCGGAAAATTGTACTTGTCAACTACAGTCTCATAAAATTTACTACTATTTACTACATTGAGTACTTCATTTTATATGAGGAAAGTCATACGTCAAACACAAATAATTTAAAGTATTTTCCTTCTATGATTATTAGTAGGATGATATTATGTAATGATATCTTGAATACCACTTCAGGCAACATTGGAACATAACATGTTCACGTGATTCATCAACATAAGGTCCATGGCTCATCTTGACAGCTCATGAGTAAGAGAAACACAAAAAAACGTTTGCATTGATATTACCTTCCAAATGTTGGTTCTCAGGAATCAACGACGCTTGTTCCTCCGCGTCTTCCACGTACACATTTACGACAAGGTCATCCTTCAATCGCTTCATTATAAGTAGTCAATTAGTTCGCGATAATTAAAAAAGTATTTTAAAACGATAACCGAAGAGTTTTTTACCAAAAGCAGAGGTATTCACGTATGTACACTTATGATCAACGCCAGAGTAAGACTGGTCAGTTGATAAGATTACTTCACAAGTGTGGCATGAATCATATCATTCGATTGCAGCATACCTGTGATGTATGATGCATACCAAGGAGTAAAATTGCTTCGTTATTAAAATTTGTCCCAAAATACTATCATCATTCATTACTTTATTTTTTCATAATATGTAACAAGGGTTTAAATGTTTGTTCATATATAATCTACAAATATCGTACACAGATCTAGTGGTTAATTCCGACGTTATCCTCTGGGGTGAATGATAACAGTGTTATTAAAATACGAAAAACTTGTAAATAATGACTGAAAAATTAGTGCAGTGAAATTAAATTGACATATATAACTGCTACATCTTTCAGAAAAGCTAATTTGCAACACGTTATCAAAAGGAATTCAAATTCCAGTAAATACGAGACACAGTAGAATTATTGCTAACCTATTTTTTACAGGTCAGCAGTAACTCGGGAGGGTAATGAAATCATAAACCAGAAAATACGAGTATTTTCTCAATAAGCTACGTTTGATTTTGTTTTTTCCTCTTCTGTCGGCCTTTATTGCTTTCGGAGTGATGTCTCTATTTAGTCGCGCTTGTCTTGATTTAAATGGAAAAATATAGAGAAGTTTGCATGCAAGAATGCCCTCTAGTGTAGTGGGGTTTTATGATGAACCAGCAATTAAACAGAAATAAAACCTTTTTCAGGACTGTGAAAATGTTTCACACATTAGTTACTTCAATTCAGTGCCAAAAAATTTGGTCATGATGAACCAATACTAATTGGATTTCATATAAAATAATTTTTAGGAGGCTAAATTTCAATAACAACAACAAAACACGAAACTGATGTCTCACTGTTTTTTTTATAAAAACAAAAAAAAATTAATCTTTATTTCCAATCAAGTACACAGTACATAGACATTTAGTACATTGGTTTTTCAAATTCTTAAGGTTAACATTCTTAGAGTAAGGATGATGGTGAGCTCCATGCGACGATCCTGGGATGTGTCCATGGGCGGGGAGTTGGTCTTACCGATAAGTGCGAGCTCACGGCGTGAAACGAGAAACAGCTCGTATTCATTGCCGGGTTTCGAACCCGCAGTCTTTCTGCACAAGCAGAGACCCGATACAGAACACGGGCCGCAGACCACTCGACTACGGTGGCTGAAACAGATAGAAATGTCAGTTTTATTCGCTCTGTGAAAAAAATTATTGCCTCATTTCACTGCTAGAAATGTGTTATTTATAGCATTGAACAGACAATTTTGATTAGTCGAATGAATATGTAACTAAAATAGCTCACTCATGTTCAATGCGACATTCATAGAGAACATGTGTATTTTTTCAGTAATATTCGTAAATTATAAAAAGTTTGGCATTATTCTAAATGATGTGAAGTGTGTCGCACATGATAACGTGTTGAACGTATACATTTTATAAGTAAAAACGGGATTTAAGTTAAAACAATCTTGGAATCCCCATGAAGCATCATTGCACTACGTATGTGCCAGACGTAGGGTGTAATTTCTGCGATGCACAGCCTGGGTTCCACAGCCGAGGGTTTTTAAATGCCAATACTCGGTAAAGTCACATGAGAATTACAAATCTCAGTGGTTGAATATTCACGGTCATTATCATGCTAATATTTAGAAGTGAGCACATAAAGAAACATAATAAATTTACATAAATAATTATATACATGACATTAATAACACTGCAATAAGCGTGATCAGACGATGCACGTGATTTGTTGTCTGAAACTGATGCAATCTGTATTGTTTGTTTGCAGTGTTAGCAGATGATCTTAAGATAAATTAACTTGAAAAAAATCGTAGGACAGTGTAACAGCACAGACTGCCTGTGCCGGACTCAGTTTGGAGCATGGAGCCTGGATTGACCAACGCAAACTCTTCAAATACTGTTCGCACGGCGCTTGCGCTCTATCACAATGGCATAATTTTCAATAGCTGAGAGCCGAAAATTTTTTTGGCTTTGCGATTATTTATGCAGTGTATTGTTACTGCTATGTTTTTTCGTCGAAAAAATCATCTCTCTTGTTCTATCCGCCTCTTTAACATCGAAAAATCGCCATCCAGTTAGGGCTAAATTGCAATTATTAATTTTGTTTCTCGGGATCCTATAAGTTTTCTTCAATGTTAACTTTATAAGTAATCAATTTCACAGCGGTATTTTCTCAATAAATGAGGAGAATGTCAAGTTATAGGCACGTTTGTTCACAGGGAGTTGTTTCGAGATAACCCCTCTGACCTCCTTTACATCTCATGCCTCTGAGAAACACTGGCCTTGATATTTTCTGCTTTAACTTTGTAGCACATCAACTCTCAAGTAACTGCTACGGAGTCCGTCCCTTGGGCCGCATACATTGAGAGAAGATAATTATACATTCATTGTGTTTTAGATCTTCAAATCCGTTAAATGAATTCACCTCCCGCATCTGCTATATTGAGCTACAACAGTTCTTCGAAATTAAACTAAAAAAATTGTGCTACTGATACATATTTACGCAAAACTTGTTGTTAATTCAGACAACTTATCACATGTTGGACTGAAGCCTGCTGCACTAAATTATGGGAGTTAAACATTTGTTCTTTCTACTCAACACGTGCTTTTGTTGACTTATTATTTATGAAAGCCCTCAAAATGTCCAGAAAAGATTCTCTCATATACTGGAAAAAGACGTAAATTCTGAAATCATACCTCAGGTATGAGATTCACCGGCAAGTTGAAATTTGTTTGAAAGCAGCATTGTTGAGATGCATTATATTCGAACCTGAATTCAATGAAAAAAGAGAGATTCGGAGAAGGAAAAATAAAAGATGCAACCTAAAAACTAAATCCAAAACAGACTCCTGCACCTAATATCTGATTCTGCTGTGAAAAGCTAGAAATACAACGGAGGAGAGTCATGTTCTCATGGCACTCTGACGAGGACAGACACTAATAGCAAATATATGAATAGAGCAGTGCTCAGTTGGCACATTGTATGGAGTATGTAATGGATAACTCACCTCAGCATACCCCCGTGTGGGTGCTGCACTGCAACACAAGCATCAATTTCAAAACCAGACTTCCGCCTGGGCAAAAAAGATGCAAAGAATAAAACATTTACTCGGAATGAATGACCTTTTAAAATGAAGTATAAAACAAGGAGACAAGCCTCTTAACTGAATAAATATGATCTGCTATTGATATGATCAGAAGAAATTGTTACAACAAACAAACTTTTATCAGCGTTTAGTAGGACAATAAAGTAGTAATCTAGGGAACGATAGCACTATGACTCTCTTTCAGACGCGGGTGCTCGATAGCAAGATACACAAAAACACGAACTGAAGGCCTCAAGGTCGCTCTGAGTACGGCAGATGTTGCAAAAGGATCTAAAATAAACTCTGTCGGCTAAAAAACAAGAAAGTAAACAGAAAAAATCTGATTCACTGACAGTATAAAGAAGATCTGCATTATTAGTTTGAACCGGGTGACCACAAAAAATAAACCCTTTTTAAAATGCAGTTATATGTTGACCATTAAACCAAAAAAGTTCAAATGTCTCTTTGTAAAGAACAAGATTATAAATGTCATTTGATTTTGTAGATTTCATCATAATGAATTTAGAAAGATATGCAAAGGCACATTTTAGATATGGTTTTCTATCCCCAAGCTTTTCTCCACTACTAATATGGCATACGTCAGGTTTTCCTTAGCCAGCCAAGTCACCTGATTTGCCACCTTTGGACTACTTTCGATGGGATATTATACAAGGAAAAATATTTCGAATTGTGTCATCGAATATTGCTAAACTGAAAACGTAATTCTAAAAGTCATTGCGTTCATCGATGTCATCATATCGCTCAATGTAATAAGAACTTTTCGTAATCGTATGGAAAAGGGCGTTCAGTCCGGTTGTGGTTATTTCGAATGTTGAAAATGGAATACAATAAAATTTTCAATCTCGTTCTTTACAATTAAACTCATTTTTAACCTTCTAGCTTTAGTAGTTAACAAATTACAGTGTTATAAAAAAGGGTGCCTTTTTTGCGGTCACCCAGTACGAGAGAAGGTACACTCTTATGAATGGAGGAAAGATACGTGAGAAGAGGAAGAGCATGCGAAGCAGTGTAGGAGACGAGTCTTATGCAGAGTGCAGCAACACAACTCTTTTTTTAAACGCTTTGCGTTGAAGAAAAAGTTATGTTTCCGCACCTTGTACAAGGAGGAAGGTTTCGTCAGAATGACTGACCAATCGTTAGTACGTCTACGAACACACAAAATTCTGGCAATTGTCAACGAACAATGTTAAGACCAAAACTATGTCTTTGTTAAACGAAAATTCTACTGATGCTAAACTTTAATCAATAATTGGTGTAATAAATCGTACTTCCCATCAGATCTGTAGTAAGTTAGTTGCTCAAATCAAACCAGTATGCAAGAACTTTCATCTCATTTTTGATTTTAAAACGAAACAGAAGGACAAAAAATATAAATTGAATGATCTGAATAGCTGTGAATATTGCGTAGAGAGCAAACTCTATCGAAGTCTATGTGTCAGATTCCTTCGGTGTACTAAAAATTAAACACAATCATTCGAAGTTAATCTTTTTACAAGTGACATTTAATACAACACATTTAAGAACAAATGAAAAATATAGACTGGAAAAGATTAAATAGCAATCGCTGATTGTGTAACAAAGATGTATATTTGTTTGCAAATATTATTTAATGATAATTACCTTATCGAAAATGAGTAGCACAAGTGTGCTCAGCTACCGGAGTCAAGAGAAAGCATAATTGCAGTGACTAATATTTTCTTTGCTCGTCATTTATACCTCCCTCCAGTCTGATATTTGATTAACAGTAATCAGGAATTTATTGTTCGTTGACGAAGAAATGATCATCGTAACCATCGCTTGTAAAACAGGGAGGAGATACCACATGGGTTCGACCGTTAGAGTATACCGAGATAAAAAGGTTTTTGCACGGAAATAACATTTACTTTTAATTCAAGGTTGGAACTAGGAATTTGATGATGATGAAACTACATTCAATGATTAAAATAAGAACGTTTTATCAAAAACTGCAATTGACAAAAACAATTGGAGATAAAAAAATACACTAATCTCCATTTACTAATATTCGTGAATCTATTTAAAAGGAAGAAAAAATTATGCTTAGTGAACTAAACACGTCAGTAAACTAGGATACAGCTTGAACATAAATAAGGTAAAAAGATCTCTACATGCAAATGGGATGATGAGGAAATTAGGATATAAATTAAAAGATAAAGAAAAAAGTATGCTAGACAGACGGACACATGTGGGCGCTGGTCACTCGGGGAGAGTCTTGTCTTTGCCAACTCCACGTCGAATAAAAAGCGCTAAATTCCGCCAATGTTCCCTTACCCTGAATGGTGCCCGGGCTACTTCAAAGTTGAAGAGTGTATAAATTCGTGAGGATAGTCCTGCTGTGGCAGACCTGCCTTCAACACTCACGAGGTTTCCGTGAGACGGATCTTAGTTACAAAAATAGTACACACATTGTGTGGCTTGTGGTACATTCATTGTGTAACAGATGATACATATTCGCCATAATGAACATTGTACATTAGTCCTGTAGCACATGGTGTATTTGCCATATTGTACATGGTACATTTGTCATATTGTACATGATACATTTCTCACATTACACAAAGTAACTTCGTCATGTTGCAAATGATGTCACAAATGACACGATGCATTTACCTTGAAATTGTGGTTCATGCAAAGAAGAAAACACACTGAAGGTGTAGACAGACTGCATCTCTTCTGTACACGGGAGCATTCATTCGAAATTCCGGTCACGCTCGGACAGCGCTAATTGTGAAAGAGGAACAACCCTTTTACTAAGAACGCAAATGCAGTTCATGTTGCAAAAACCAACTTTGGTTTGAAATTTTATTGAGTACGTCTATAAATTATCTCCTCTGCATCATATATTTCTTCATAAAATCGTATAGTTTGCGGTAAATTAAGGCACTGTACGGTGCAATGATATCAGGTTAAGAATGAAACGTCCGATTTTCTTATGTATCAAATTTGACAGTTGTAAACTTTAATGCTTCACTTTAAATACATTTTTTTAACAATTAAACGACATTGCTTAATTGTTTAAGCTTAATTAAACATTTATTTAACGTTTTAATTTTAAACATTGTTTAATTCAAATCAAACATTGTTTTGCTCATCACTTCCTGGTTATATCGCGAGTTTTCTCATGCAAATAACTTTTTCTGAACCTATGGGTAGATAAAACATAGTCTTGCTCATGAATTTGAGTTGCGTCTTGGAACCAATGTATCACAGACAGCTCGAAACATCAATGGGGTTTTTGGCGAAGGTGTGGCGTACGAACACATGGTCCTTTGGTGATCTGGTGACTTAACTGATGAAAATCAGCAACATGGTAAACCACGACCATCAACTCTTGTTCTCTAGAATTCTTTGGTGTCGGCATAAATGAGTTACCTACGAGATAGTTCGAACATTTTGACAATGTTCATACTTTGATGACCTATTACCTGTACTATTATCAGGTTTTACCTCAAAAGCACAATAAATGGCAGTGAAAATGACATCACATTGAAGCTTCTACGACCATTAATTACGCAGTTATAAGTATTTGAAAAATGGAAACTTTTTTGTGGCCCACTCCGTACCTTGATATATGTATGGTCAAAATGATATCAATTTTCTGTTTAAATTCAGACATTTCATGCTTATCTCCCTGATAGAATCCTCTCTCGATATCACAGTCACAATAACACAAAACATTATGAGCAGAACAAAACCATACCTAAAGCAGGACAATATCATGCCACGTCAACATTACCCTCACCTGCTGGTGTTATCGTCGAGGTTACTGGCGGCTGTAGCGTAACAATTGACGAGGTAAAGACTTTCTTTGAATTTTTGAAAGGAGTAATGAATTGAAAATTTTCCGCATCTCTGAGCCTCATTCTACAAAAACAGAAGCTTTCCTGCAATGTGCGATGGAACTTACGGACAACTTGTTGATATTGTGAACTCTGACCGTACTTCCTATGCATGGATCAGGTCATCCCACAAGTTGTCTGAATTTTACCTTTTTTAAATTGAACGGAATTTAGAGAGTATTTTATAATGTCTAATGGAGCTGAACATTGTTTTTATATTTAGATGCATTTAAACTGATCAAATTTTATTCCAAAGAACAATAAAATTAAATTTTGTTTTATTAAAACCCTGCTAACATGGAAGTCACCAACAATCCTTTGAGGCCCATAATGCTTTATGAGTTCAAGAAAGGAAACTCAGCAGCCAAAGCGGCTAGAAACAGTCAATCAGTATATTGAGAGAAATGTTTGAATGAAAGAACTTGCAGAAGATGGTTTGCGAAATTCAGAGTTAAAGATTTCACCCTTGAAGATGACGTCTAGTTGAGTTTGATGAAAGTTTCTTGAAGCAGCTCTTGAAGAAAATCCTGCTGTATCAGTTGAAGAATTGGCAGTGGTTCTTAGTTCAAACTATGCAACTGTTCATCGCCATCTTCAAAAACTTGGAAAAGTTCCCAAACTTGAAAAGTGGGTGCCTCATGAATGAATATTCGGCTAGAACTTATGGGATGACTTAATAAAATTATTTTTTCAAGACCAGTGAAATTTTTCACCGAGATCATATAAATCTGGATCTCTGTCCTGAAACTACAAACTTGCTTCGTATACCTTACAGTACTTGCGAGTAAAACACTTTCTTCGGAAAATAAACTAAATTTTTCATGACCAGCCATAGCTCAACTTTTCTGTCCCGAGTGTGTCGTGTGCGTCACAAGGTGACTAATCCGTGACGCGGAGTGTTGAAATTCTTCTAGGTAATTCTAGCATGCAGCTCAACCGAGCTGAACTGTGTGGTAATGTCTTGTGCTGCAGTACGTTTAGGAGAGAGTCACCACGTCTTTGTTTATAGCCTCTCTCGATGTATCAATTGTGAAGAAAGTTACTACTTGTATCAAACGAGCCTTTAAATAGAGCATTACTTGACAGAATAACCGACGCACTGACGTGCGACTCTAGATTGAGAGATTTTTCTTGTTTCAAGTAATATTTTCACTTTCTCGATGAACAGAAAATATTAAGCGATTATCAGGGCAAATTGCTTGCTTGGAAGTGACAAGACGTATGCGATATAATGATCGAGTCTGATCGATATACCATTATCTGTAAACTTACCGCTACCTACAATGTCTATGTAAATAAAGTATCTGCAGATGAAAGATATCGTTGTACATGATAGGTCCCTCCTCCTACGTACGAGGTCCAACATACGAGGAAACTTGGTTTCACAATGGAAGTGTGACTAAATTTATTATTAGTCTGAATTCAGAGTTTTATTTAGAAGAATTATTTCCAAGTTAATTGCACATATTAGAACACATTTTGATGGACTTTTAAAGCCTGCGTCAGTATTGCACAGTGGCGAGACAAGCAAATCTATGCAAGAATAAGAGCCGCGTCCGTCCGTCTGTCCGTGTCACACTTTCAATCGATAGCTTCGATAGCAATAAGGATAAAGCTTGAGAAATACAAGAAATCATTCTATTGTATTATTTTTTGTGGCAATTCAATTCCCTTCCACTTTCATTATGGTATCCAGAATGCACAATAATAATTGGTGACCCGCGAATAATTCGCGGTTAGTTCAGTAGCATGTTTTTACATGTAGTGAATAAATTAGCAATCATTGATTATATGATTCAACAACTTTGATGCCATCCTAAAAAATTAAATGAAACCACTATGTTCCACATGAGGTATATTTATATGCCATCCAGGTTCTCCATTCGGAAAGAGAAGAGGATAAACCATGGGATCAAGATGGCAAGAGATGTAAGCAATCCAATGCCTCTGTAGACCTACAGAATAAACAATATCACGGTACATTAGAGGCGCGCCATCATCACCAACGAATATGGTTGCTACCTCATTGCTTGTTGTATCTTCGTCTGTCAGGGCCAGGGATGAACTGGATGGTTACTTGTCTTCGTGGCGTGTTCTCAATAACAGCTCTCTTGTTCTTGTTGTTCAATAGCCCTCATATTGAGGTATGCTGCTGCGTAAGGATTATTGTTCATCGCCTCATTTATCTTTGGAAAAACAGATACTAAGCAGTTAGCATTTTCGTGCGCATTTGTTCTAGTTTGTATGGCTTCATTGGTTTCTAAGATGTAGAGCTGGTCGTATCTTCTCTCTCCAGGGTCATCTGCATGGAGGTTGCTTGCGTAGTGGTAAGTTTGACCTTGTAAACGAAAACAATACGGTCCACGTCCTGGAGGAGGTCTAATGTTCGCACCGAAAGATGCGAAAGCAAATTCAGATAGTTTCTTATATTCTGTCTGAAATTAGAACCCTCTGCACCGTCGGCATCAAAGCGTAATCTCAAATTTTCGGGCTGTTCTTGTAGGGGAGGAAGTGAAACTTTTCCATTATGACAATTTAGTTGTTCTCTTTGGAATCTTAAAGCTCCGCAAAATTGACATCGGACATCCATGGCTCCAGTATGATGTATCTGGTGTTCAATATCATTATTTCTTCGTTCATGGTCTGTTTCTCCTGTTTCCTAGAAATTGCTGTCTCTCCACCTCATTCATATCATTTCGACTTGATCTCTACTTCTTTTGATTTAAAGATGCAATTCTCGCTCCTCCTGACTCATATTCGTCCTTCGCTGCTGCATTCGTAGTCTGCTTCTATCACGAGTTTCTTGCCTTTCGTCTTCTCGCAAGCGCTGTCGGCTCCTTCTCTGTCGCTCTCTTGCTGCATCTCTTTGTTCTCTTATTCTCTGCTCCGTTGTTTTAGATCAGGGGTCGACAAACTTTTCAGTGCAAGGGCCACGTTCAAAAATCTGCAATTTCATGGGGACGCATAGTCCAGGTTCGCACATAAGTAAGGTATTGTCGGTATCACTGATACGCTAGCAGCGCTTTAAAATTTAAAACATCAAAAAATTTTTAGAATTCAAATGACTGAAAATATCAAAAATCTAAAAATTTCATATATTCAAAAAATTCAAAAACAAAAAAAGAAAAATGTTAAGCAATTCAGAAAATTAAAACGAAAAATAACTAAAATGTTCAAAAATCAAAAAATTCGAAAAATTCAAAAAAATTAAACCATTTGAAAGTTTACAAAATTAAAAACAAAAAAAGGTAATTTAAAAATATAAAAAATTTAAACCATTTAAAAAATTAAGAAATGGAAAAAGTTCTAAAACCGAAACATTCATAAAATTTCCAACTCAAAGTAATGTAATGTAACGCGACCCGACCCCAAACGTATAATAGATACCGCAATGAAGGGTGTGACGTACAGGTACGATAGTCGTAAGCGATTCATAGAATAGAATAGAATAGAATGAGGCTATAGGAACGAGCCTTCGGGCCCATTCTTGGGTCGGATAATTACTTCGATAATTATTCGGTTGTTTACCCAAGTCCCATGCCGTATTTCTAGCCGCGTCAACCATGTCGGCAGCGGGTTTCGAACCCGGGTCTTTCCGCTCGCAAGCAGATTCGCTCACCAGTAGACCAAGCTGGTGATTGCCATAGATAGATTATAGATTACGAATAGGAATTTTCTTTGGACATTTCTGTTGAAATTCATCATTTTATATTTTTGATTACTAATGAGAAAAGACATGTTTTAAGTTCGTTTGACCAGTTACCTGGCTACCACTTGGTATAAAGGCCAAAGTTTTGGAAATTGATTTCGTGTCACGCTCTTAAGAATAGATTAGCACTGGTGGTCTTGGTTTGAGTTCACTGGTATAATTAATTAATACACTCATTTTCGCTGTACAAGTGCACTATAATAACTCAAAAAAATTAGATCACGAGCCTTGCATACGAGTCCGTATCGTGGATACAGAGTTTGGCGGTATATTGCGGCTAAAAATTCTGTGTTCTAAGTGTTTATTACTGTCAAGAAAAATAAGTTACTTTTGATATAAGCTTAAGCATGGTAACTCCACTCTAACGAAAAAAGGCCGAATCGAGAGCGAAAAAGAACAAGATTATCTCAAGAAAGATTTACAAAAATATTTTTGCTATCATTTTTGATGCCACGGGTACACTGGCTGTGCAACAACAATTTTGTCAATATCTTCCTAAGTTTCATGGTCATTCTCCAACAAAAATAGAAAATGGCAGTGAGGAAGACTTCGTTTCTGGAATTCAATGGCATTAACATCAGCAAGCATCTCGTGCTTACTCGTGCAACAAATCTCATGCTTTTTGCAATAAATTATTAACGGACATTGTAGTGTTTGTACGATTGAGGTAGTCAATTTCATGCTCCAATTCTATAATTGGATTTTCTGAAGCTGCATTGAATTGTTTAGCCGACAAGCGTTCCTGACACCAACAGTACATGCCTGTAGGTTACGTATTACTACGTCGTCGTCTTATACTATGCATCTTTCTCATATACGTGTTCAAAACTATACGACTTTGCGGAAAACTGCAGGAATAATTTTGCCTTGGTTTAATCGAATCTAATTCGTGACAAAATAAGGAGACATTGGAAGGATCAATAAGCCAAGAAAGCGTCATACGTTCGACGCTCCCAGTACACTGAGTGGAGAGTAAATTATAATTATGGAATCTCGTTTCCTTTTTTGGTTTTCCATTCAAATAAACTTCGAACTTTTTCGTTTTCTGTAAAATTTGAGCTGCCGTCATCGACCATCTACAGATTTTACCGCAGCAAAATCATGAATGAAGAAAAACCTTGTTTTCGCAAGATAAAAATGTATTTAAAGAAAACTTACAGTAATTTCCAACCCTAATTTATACATTAAAATGAAGCGGTGCCGTAAAAGAAAATGCAAGCACAGTAAACGGTCGGCTCTTCACACACAGAATTCACTTCCCTGGAGATTACAGTGAAACTCCACATTAAGCGTTGAGAAGAATACGAATAAAATAGTACGAGAATAAAAATGGAAGTTAATAGCAAGTTGAGAAATTTGACTTTGACAAGTAGAATCAATTTTAAAAGACACGGACAGATCCACTTATGCAATACGGGAAACTTTCGGCAAGTTATTTTAACGCCTGTAGTTTCTTTGCTATCCTTACTTTTTATATCCAGGAGAGGTCTGAAAAATTCTACATTTAAAAACCTAAAAATGACGGGAGGTCGATTAATACAGTAGGACTCTAGAGAGCTTGTTTATCCCAGTGTAAATAAATATTAATCTATTTAGGGTCGTTGGTAGGACAGTATAAAACGGACGACCAGTAGAAATATTTTGTGTCGCCGAGAGAATATAGCGACGAACATAGCACCGAAATCGATGAAGGTACACGTGACAGTTTGACAATTTCTTTGCATACACGTGGATGCATAGGATTTTAGTGCTCTTTAAAAGTTGGATTCTCCAAACGTTGAAGTACAAGGGACAGATTTTTCTTGGCCTACTTTGTCGTGAAATAGTCAACCTTGACGCAGACGATGGTGCAATTGTATCAGTATGTAGATACGTGTTGAAAGTTCAACGGACGAGTTAGAAGTTTATTCATGGGAAATTTAAAATAGACAATTGGTTCACCTAGTTATTATCAACAAGCTATTAAAGTGGGTCCTTGACATGGAGTGCTTTCTTGACGTATTCGTATGTGACGAGGAGGAGACCCGTGGCTGGAAACGAGCGTATGAGAGTTGGCAGAAGGCCTGTGTAGAAAGCCATAAATCCTGCAAGGAAAACCCAAATCTTTGAGCACGAGAATGTGGTCGTAAAGTTCACGATAATTGCACTATTATTCCTTACTTTAGAAATGGAGATCTTCGTTTTTTTACAGCTTGTAGACTCAAATTTGGCTAAGCACAGCATTCATTTTTTATAATGTAGCAGGAGTGATATTTATCAAATCTGATCAGGAGGGTAACAGAAGGAAAACTTCGAGTCAAGTAATTTAGTTTAGCCTCTCTACACGGGACTGCTGAGCTTTAGAACACTAGTGTTCTAGTGAGAACTCAAGCAGATTCTCCGCAGTGTATTATCCGCGTCAGTTTAGTATTTATCTGGAATTTCAGGCTTTGTGCTACTTTCAAAATTCCATGTTTACTAGACGAACTTTATGTTAAATCAATTTTATGGCTTGCGAGACCTTTACCCATTGACTGAATAAATTAAAGATTTTCATTCTTGATATGCCCACCTTCCTTGCGGTAGATGTCGAGTGCAACCCTCAACATTGGCGAGGTGTCGCCCGCTACTTGTATCCTCGACTTAATAAGGTCCGTGGGAAACATGGCGGTCCAAAGCAAGCAGCCTGCCACTCCTCCTGATATGAAGGTGTTAACGGGCCCTGCAAATGTATGTTATGAATAACAGGAGGTAATTTTGATCATGGCATCGATAGCTGTGACTTTACCAAGTTTTTTGAGACTGTACAACTTGTGTTAAGGGGGAACACAAGGCGCCGCTCTAATATTTATCTAATGAATCGTAATTAGCTAATACATAACAGCGCTGATTTCGAAGTTACGTTTTACCTTCACGAGATGCTCTCACAGACTGGTAACCGAGCGGCATACACGCCGTACGACTTTATCGAAAACTGAGCATGAATCAAGAAGGGCTGTCAGAAGTTTCCCCGCGCTTCAGCAAGATCAAGTCGAGCGATCGCCAGGATAGCCTAGAAGGCAAAGTACATCGGTCGATGTCTACTTGAGGGCGGGCAGGTTCTACTACCAAACCTACTAAAATTGTGTCATAACTGGTAGATCAAACTACTCTTTAGAGAGCACCAATTTTGTTAAAACTGAAGTTCCTAAAACTTTCAGGGATCTAGGGAAACTCAAGTCTATGAGCTTGCGTGTTCACCTTGACGCAAGCCTCTATGAAGACAAAGTGGGATTTTGATCCACCAGAAGAAACTGTCACACAAACAATCCTCCAGCTAGTTTCATACTACGGAAACTAGTAGCACTACCTCTAGATAAATGTCGTGAATTTAACTCCTAAGTATCGTTCGACTTTTTCGTAACTGCCTACGTGAAAATCGTGTAGTCGAGGCAAATGAAGACATGGTCACTTCACTATAGCTTGCACACTGTTCGGTACTAACAACGCTTAAAACCAGAAATGGGCTTGCTGGAGGTTGTGCCAGTTTTTAGTTTGTATACATTAAATAAAGTTGTACAAGGCTGTGCAACAGCTGTGATATGTCACAGTTGCTTATCCCGGTAGTTTTCGAAGGAAATTTCAAGCTCGGCTTTCAACAGTTTTTCGCTTGAAGTAGCTCAACGAACGCAACAGTAGACATGCGCGCATGATGGAAATGACCGGTGCTGCACGCAAGTTGCAGTATTTTTATA
>VCRD01000102.1:212706-364170 GCA_006783055.1 Trinorchestia longiramus
AAACCTCTACCTATTACCCGTATGGAAAGCCACGTTTTGATAACAAAACAATGTTCTAATACTCACCAATGTCATTTTTGGTTTCTCCCGATTTGGTGAGCAATGTCCTGGTGGCTTCATAGCCGCCGAAGAAGACGAAATAACCAGGCATTTCCCTAGCAAAGGTGGAGGTGAGGCCCCTGAATAGGCCTGGGACACCCTCCGTAGACAGTATGTAGCGCGTCACTTCCCAGGGTCCCAGTTTTTTGGGTAGCGGCTTCTGTATCAAAGAATCGTTCAAAACAACGATCAGCGTAATTGATAATTTAAACGAAGTCAAAAGTAGCGACAGTTACTGTCTGAAGATTAAGTTCAGAGGTTAAATGCCATTGGATTCCATACTACCAACTTATTTTAGCACATTTTGCATAGGTTCAATCCAAACAATCTAACAAATCGTTCAGTTGAACTTTGTCATCGGGCCATTTGCAGAAATTTACCGAGGCTAACGGAATAAAAACTCACGAAGCATTCGAAAGTCTCCCGTAGCTCCCTCATGGCTTGGAGTCTGCACTTAACGAGCTCTGTAGGACACAGCGTCAGGGACGAGAAAAAAGCTGCGAAAAACCCAGCAGAAGCGTTGCCCAGAGTCGACAGCTCCTCGGGACCCTGCAAGGGTCCACAAGGAAATCTTTATTATGAAATTTGCATGGAACGGAAATGACGTTGGAGACATTCACTACCGTAAAAGTGAAATATCAAGTTCCACACCCTTATAATATTGAAATGAGAAATAGATAAAATTCAGTTTGCTGGATTTAGGCTAGATCGAGAAATTTAAATGATTTTTTTTCTACTAACTTTGGTAAATAGTTCGGGGTTGTAGAGCAATTAAGGCGACTAAGACAATCATAGGTAGTTTGCTTCAAATCTTTTTTAAGTAACGACGAGCAGAAGTAGGTGACATTACTGCGGGAGTAGACATCGACAGGAAGTACACTCAGTATCTGAACACGAGTCAGCTTTCGCACCCTAAATTGAGGAGTCATGGAGAATTGTTTTTAAAATTTACGAGGCCCCCTTAAAAACACCCAGTTTTAGAGAGTTTCATGTTGTCCCAGTCCCCTACAACCGGAAGATTGTACAGGCTCAAAGAATAGGTTTCAAAACTTACCATTTCAAATTTATACCCAGATGGAAGCTCATGAAAAGATTAGATGAAAGAAGGCAATAAACGTATGAACAATGTCACAAGTGTGTAATTATGGGACAAATTGTGAAGTATTTCATGAATGATTTACATTTAGTTTCAATTTGCAGTAAGTAAAGAAAAAGCTATTGAGAAACTCTTCAAAACTATCCTAAATAGACGAATTTTCACTTTAACAGACGCTTTTCACCTTGACACCAATGGTGGCTGCTACAGCTCTCTGGCACACGCCGTACGCTGCGAAAAGCACCGAGTTTTCTGCAATGTTTGCTGCTAGTGCAGGCACAGTGCCGGCGTATAATCCCCGGAGGCCTTCCTTATGGAAGGTGTTGCGGAAACAGGAGAGCATCGTCCGGTGTATGGAGGGATAAGTTTGCATTTTTACTTTCACTGTGTCCAGAGGCTGGCCGGCGTATACGGAGACCATCGCACCTGCACAGTAGCAGTGCGGAAGTCAAGTACGTCTTGACAGTAATTTCTTTACAGATGTGTTGAGGATTTTTTCGATTGGGTGGAGACGACCTCAAAAATGAATACCGTTTTCATAAACACAGTTCAGCAATTATATCTGCAATGCTTCGAAAAATACCCCTTTACTGTCTATTTGATGACTCATAAGAAGGTCGAAGTCAGTTGTGCAAGAAAGCAACAAAATTTGTATAATAACATTTCGCTTGTCGTGTTAGAATCTTCAGATTTTCTTCGTTTTTTCGATTTAATGCATGGATTTTATAGTTCTGAACATGCCAAGACCCATACCTGATGTCTTGGTCTATGAAGGACATCGAGCGGATAATATCGTGTTTATTACTTTCAGTTTTAGTCTTTATGACAGGCGAATGAAATATCCTAGAAAATATAAGATTTAAAGGACGAATGTCTTATTACGCAGGTCTTTCCCTTACTTAGCCTCTACAGTGTGGAGCAGATGTAACCATTACAATGCATTCAGCAGGACAAACTTTGGGTAGAGTACGCGATTATTCTATCAACGATCCGAGTACGTAAAAAAACTATGTGCCCATTATAGACCAGTCTTCCATTGAACTATAGACCGGTCAAATCATCGTACCAAGTCCTTGAAAATTCGTACTCTATAGTTTTTTTTCAAGTTCTTTTTACCCGGCTCTCACCGGCAGATCCCGCAGCGAGGTCGACGATTGCATCTCTAGCGAGCGTCATCGTGTTCTCCGGATTGTACCAGAACGGCGGAGGTTGTGATTGGGGACAGGAAACTCCGCTACGTAGCACTGCGGTAGTTAGATTCGATCTTCGGATCGGAGGGATGGGGGGACCTGAAGAAAGACCTCTAGGTGATAAAATGTTTGACCAAGTTCATCTTCATATCTAATTACGTAAAGGAATGAGCATCTTTTTATCAATATACGATTTATTTCTATTTTCCGAGTTCGAAAACATTTACAGAGATACAAAAATTACGGAGCTACACAAGTTGCTCGTTAGCATGTCAATCACGGTAGAAGTTGCTTTAATTACACATACTGAAAATTCAAACATCCAGCAGTTTTTTCTGTAATTAGCAGGCTGTCCAGCGCTAATAGGAGGAGTAGGTCTGAAGCCTTCGTACGACAACAATTCGGCAATCAATTTTGAGAATCAAGCTTCAGCAGAAGTAATTGAATTCTTCTAAGAACTGCAAAAATCTGATAGAATGCAGAACTTTAATGCAATAAAAGTAAATTTAACGAAATTTGAATTTAATGAATTAGAACCGGAAACTACTTCATGCGTTGGAGACAAACCTGAAACGAAATAATTTCGGGTAGGAAGCAGGTTATCACTCTCCAACTTCTGAGGTCTTCCAGGTCCAGAATTTTGCGATGAAATTGCCAGGAGGTGAAGAGGTTGTGGCCCACCAGTTACGATGTCCGATAAATCATGAACGGAGTCGTAGAAAAGATTCCGTAAATCTGCACAGGACAAGAAAATTACTGTAGTGCTTATCTTAAGACAAGTTGCAGTTATCAGCGACTGCAGTTGTAGAATATTTATACAACTTTTATGTTATTCAAATAATCCCCTAAGACTGGAGTCACCTTTTCAGTCTCGTGATAAATAGAACAAAAAGTTCAGTGAATTTTGTTCGGAAGAGTTTTAACAGCAAGTTTTCCAATTGAATTAAGCAGCAAGCGAAATTGAAGTCTATGATAGTCTGGTCCTAGCAAACTGTTCATCTGGTAACAAGGTACCGTATTTACATAAAAATTAAAAATGTACGACAATGGCGCGCGCTTAAGAGCGAATGATTGCCACAATTAGGACGAGTTCGTGAAAGGTTTTGGGCACCATTTCTGCGAAATTAAGACTATAATTTCAGAGAAAAAGTAGGTGGCTGCCCTTCAGTCCGTTGACACGACGCACCTAAGGGAAAATAAGTGATATGCTTACGAATGCCTATAGCCATCACGTTGTATATTCATGGCGTATTTACAAGCTTTGTTCGACGAACCAAGAATCTTTGAACAACGAAAAAACATTAGCCTTCTGTGAGCTGACCGTACTCAACTCAAAAAAGGGGGGCAAAAGTTACAAAACTTCGTGAAATTTCAGTGGCCTATAATTTACTTCGGTAACATTAAGACACAGATACTTGTATCATGGTTTAATTAAAATTGAGTCTGCTAATACAACCACCAATGGACGTGCAAGAGTAAAGCTACTTTCAGAAGCACAGCTGAGGATTGCTCGAATGAAACCAATGACATTCAATAGAAGAAACCTTCATACAATAGAAGCGGATAAAAAGTTTCACCGAACACTAGCACAACACAAGGTTTCACGAAAATTTTGCGCAACAGTTTTAGTAACGGAAGTCTTCGTTTCAACGCTCGTGCAAACTTGAAAAAATTGTGCATTTAAACTGGACTTACGAATTCCATCATTTGAAATTTGAGCGAACGCATGAAGTGAATCTGTATGTTTAGCGAAGGTTATACCAGAAAAAGCGCTTAGTTTCCTACCACTTCCTTGTGTACCTTCCAAATTTTCAAATTGCACGTGTCCTTCAGGTGAAAAAATCCTTCGCTCCAGTGCGGTAGTAGAAGAGCTTCTATCATCTTTATAAGCTAATTTAGCCAAAATAAGCAAGTTTACACTAGGTCAGAACCAGCAGCCACCAAGCTTGACAGTTGCTCAGTGCATACTTCAGAAGACCTCTCAGGACATTCAGTCACAAGTCTGAATTATCTCCTTATCTCAAAGAGTGACTGATCACTAGAAAAACTGCACGCACTCACATGGGAACCGTCTTCCCAGAGTAGAGGTTCCTATCGTAACGGGAATTTGTTTGAGCGTTTGCTTCCATCTTTAGTTTCTGGTCTTTCGATTCCATGCACAATTTAGCAAATGTAACCAAATTTTAACTATTTGCACATTCTGTGAATGTTTCGAACTTATAATTTTATTTCGTATCAGACTATCCACCCAATTAGAGCGAATGCTACTTACTAAATTCCAAATCTTTCTTGGATTATTAACAAAGATGGGACTCATTTCAGTCAGTTTGTTCTAAGATTAACCGTAAAGGTTTTCCGCTCTCAAAAGGATCAGTGACTACAATTTAACGCCCAGCCCTTAAGAAAGGGACAATTACAAATAAAAGCCCCCAGCAAACTTGGATGAATAATAAAGCGACTAACAACGCAAAACCATACGTATAGCAAGGAACACTCGTGCTCCAGGACGTTGGTACATTACCATTTGTCCAACCCTGCTGAACGAGACTATGTGGGTAACAGTCTCTACAACTATGAAAATAAATTGTATACCAAGTACTACAAAATAAGGAACCCTTTTTACGCTGGGTATTCTTGTTTTGAGACTTTCGAAGAGGGTTGTTCTTAGTGTACCATTTGAAAAGAGATAAGCAAGAATGGCGCACCTAATTAGAACAGAATAAGGCAGTAGAAACGAGCAGTTTGGCCCGTTTGACTGAACCTAATTAGGTTCAGTTTTCCGAGAGGTTTCAGTTTCGAAGTTAAAAATTGGGAAAACGAGATGGACACGGTACGTGAGAATAGCGATAGCTTGTACACACTTCAAACGATTTTGAAGAAAGTGATCGATTCTGTAGTAGCTTCGCAAGAATTAGTGTTCACAATTAGATTTTATGCTGATCAAGATCAACCATTTCTAGCAATATTTTTTTCTTAAATAAATGAATGATTGGAATTTTAAAATGTTTAAACGCTTGCGAAATTTTACACCGGCAATCGCGAAGCATCAAGCGCGCCTCACACCCCAAAAGGAGCATTACAGCTTTGAGTTCACCATTCAATTTAGAACCTGGGCATGACAGCCCTGCTCAATCTCCGTTTTTCTTCTGAATAGAGGAAGACATCTTACAAAAACCGTGCGTCCCCAGCATAAGAGATGTTAACTTATAGAATCCAATTTAGATTTAAACTTAGGATACGCAGGCTTCCTTGAACATTCAAATTAAATATCGACGGGAAATGGACTCGAACCGCCTCAGAAGAATGTGCGATGCTGTTTCTCGCCCTACCTAGTGTATGCAATTAACTCGTGATGCCGCCTAAACAAGAGCAGAATATTGAGAAGTGACCAGAGAGAGTATTCCAAATCTGCCTAAATGATTTTCATGGCTAGGAAATGAGCGAGTTTTAGCAAGTTTTAACCATATTACCAATAAACTAGGCTTAATCTCACCAGCCCGAACATGAACTATACTTTTGGAGACATCGACGCAGAATATTATTAGATCGCTGAATAATTTAGCGCAATTTAGAGATCATATTATCACGTCTTTATAGGATAGATTGTTGTAGATAAGGAAGTGACACCAAGTTGATTAGGTTCTAACTGAACATTCACCTTTTATCACAAAGACTAAGAAAGTTTCAGTATTTAATTAAGTTATCTACAAAAACTAGTTGAAAAACTTCAAAATCATGAATGAAAGCCATCCTTAACAGATTACTCCAAGCCCAGCCGTGTGATTTGTAGTTAGCTTCGCTAGCGTATCTAATGTCACGTGCTTCAAAAGAACACCTACTTATTCTCCAGATACCGCAAATTGCAAATACAGCTCACGATGGGATGCATTCCGAACAGCGATGAATCCTTCAAATAATTTATAAACTTGAAATATTCATAGTAAACACTCGTCATTAATAATAGGACTCTAACCGTTCTGCAATTCGTCAGAAGAAACGAAACTTAGTTTCTAAACTATTATAGAGTGTGCATGCACCCAAAATAACTGACATGTCAATTAGGTCGCTGAACTGAAAGTTTACTTTAATGACCACTACATTATGAACGATGAACGTATATAGAAAAAAAATCTACCATCACAGCTACTGTCAACCAGAGTTCAGAGATGTTAGTTTCAAAAATAGCCCGACGCACCAGAAACACAATGCTTCAACTTCCACCACTGAAGACACACTGTTACATTGACGAGTATTTCTCCTCCGAAACAAAGGTAGTTCCAAAAACCGTCTACAATTTTTCGGTTGCAATTGCACAACTCGCCACGTGCACCGCGCTCTATCTCAACAAGCGGGAGTTCCACAACTAAAAATGTAGCGGCAACACAAAACGTCGGGTCTATTTTTACGATTATTCGCAGAAAAAGGAAGTTTGACTTAAATATCGATATGTAATAACAAATACTAGTTAATTCAAATAAAAAATAATTGATAATGGTATCAATGGATGTTCCTATAAAAATTCTAATTATTAAATTTCTTCTAACAAATATTCAGAGGGTAAAATTCCCTAAAATTCCTCTATCATTCAATAAAAGTATATTCCCTAACAACACACTGACATTTAGGTTTGTTTCATTTAGGCATGCTCTATATTACAACCTTATCATTAAAAACATGAACATTAGAGCACAGAAGAGTTGGAAGATCCAAATGTACATATGCTAATAGAAACACATTCTGGTGCACGGTTTTCGATTTTCTGTGTGGTTATCTCGTATTTTATAGCGTTAGGTCGTTCATCTGATATGCTGCATAATCGGAGCAGGAAGCTTGCAAGCAATTTAATAGAGCCTGATGCGTACAAGACTCGTGACACACCATGCAAATTTTCTCTTATATCAGAGCAAATGAATTGCTTTCATTAATATATTAACAAATTAAAACATTCGCATGCATAAGGATGCATGACCGTTAAGTTTAAAACTGCATCCAATCGCATTAATGTAAGATAGAACGAATAAAATTTATGAAGTAAGTCGGCCTCTTTAAAAATTCATTTTCATTTAATTTAGTACACTTACTTTGAGAAGTGGCGTGGGGCTTCATTGTGCTGGGTTTAAGATGGAAATAATTGAAAAACGTAAGCTGGTTCGAAACTTATAGCGTCCACGCTGGAAATTCACTCTTCTTTCATTGTTTGCTACTCCATATTGGATTCGGCAAGAAAAAACTTGGCATTTTTACCTGAAAAAAATGCACATAGAACATTAGTTATATTATAAGAATAAACTCATTTGGTATTGGTAATCATGCTGTTTGTTAACACAAACAAATTTCTACAACACTCACCAGATATCGTGAATTAGAGTCGTTTCTTCTGTTGGAAAAGAAAGAAGTTATCTTTAACACTTCTAGAATACTGATGATTTCGGGTCTTTTTTGCTCTTCCCGTCGTTTAAGAACTAACATCGAATTCAGATGTCGATTTCTCACAGACGTTTTAACAAGCTTTGAAATCCTCACTGAGAGATATGAAATCTTTCCCAGCATGGGATAGCTACTGAAGGGTGGCGCATCAGTAACAACCCCTTTAAGAAAATTATTAACAAATCTATCAAAGGTAAAGAGATCGGGATACTTGTAAACGATAGAGAAGATCTTAAATCTAAATCAGTATGAAAAGTTATTCATTTAAATACTTTAATCAATTAATTATTAATTTTCTAGGAAGGGGGTGTCACTCGCCATCCTGTACTTGTCCCTTTCACCCACTACGTGACCTTTTATACTTCCTAAAGGCCCGCATTACTGGCTTCAAGGCCTTACAAATAATACTCTGTTTCACTTATCCTGAGCATTGATTTATGTCGGTACGAAAATCATCCAAAAATTATACTTAATCAATATCCATGAATTACAGAAGTGAAAGTTACAGAAAAAGTACGTTAAAAGTTCAAAAGAAATGCGTATATTAAATTAGAAATTGTATCTACTCTACGATGTCCACCGTCAAAATAAGAACCTGCCATGGGAATATTTATAACTTTGACCCTTTATTACTCCAATGTAAAGTGTTGGACAAGATTATACATTCTTTATGTGAAGGTAAGTAAAACATAAGTTTAGTGTTTTATGCGTATTCAATTTTTTGGTAACTGATCGCATGTGGCTTACAAAATTCAATACGCATATTGATCAGTGTGTCAATTAAATTTCCGAACCTGTGCATGACATATTTTGACTGTTAAAATACAAGGTGTCCACAAAAAATGTATCCACTGACCCGATATATGATACCGGAACCCTATAAGTTTAATTCTGATTTATTCCTTTAGCTTTTATACCTTAAAATGCAGCTTAAATCAGAATGAAACTGCTATATAGTTCCAGTATCATACATACATACATCGGTCAGTGGATACATTTTTTGTGGACACCTTGTGTATGTCAGTCAAAAGAAAATACGTCCTTATGCACCTAGAAATTTTTCAGTTGTCGTAAATATCCCGTGTACTAATTTTTGCCTCCAAGACAAAACATAAAATCCGTTTGACTTGATGTTCGTAACATCACTGCAATAAATTCATAGATATGAACAAGCCGAGCAAGTAACGAAAGTAGGTGAAGTATCAACCCATGCCATGAGTCAACCGTAGAGGGCGGTACAGTCGGCTGATGCAAGACACGATTTTCAGATCGAATTCGCTTTGGTGCATCCTACCAGTTACGATATTTATGTATGCTTACGAAATTGAAAATGCATTAAAGCCAGGCTAGCATGCATGACCTACGGTATTGAAGTGTAGATATTGTCGTAATAAAATTTATACGCAAGTTATTTATGTTACTGAAGCGTTCGTACCCTAAAGTTTGGTGCATACCTGTAACATGAGCACACCAGTGATACAACGTTAATACATGTTATTATACACGTTACGCAATAAAATTCTTCTAAGCCACTTTTGAGGATCAAGTAATTTATTCTTTCATAACATAAAACTAACAATGGGTACGAAAATGCACCACCACACAAGTACGAGGTCCACGCTCGACTGTTCCGTGTGTTCACTGTGTTGTGTTCACTCGTTGGCGTATAGCAGTCGCACTGCCGGGACTGTTGTGCTCGACAGAGGCTACAGACTCGTTTGACTGGGTAGACGATAGTACAAACAAACAACCAAAAACGTATATTTCCAAAGAGTTGGTACATAAGAAATGTAAGTTGGTACATAAGAAATCTAACAGCATTGGTTTTTAAAGATGCATTATCATAAAATTCTTAAGTGGTAGGTATTCTACGCATAGTAATGATATAACAGCGGTACCTACGGGTAACCTTAAATATTCACATCAAGCAATGAACATTAATTATACATGGTGAAGCAAATGAAACTTCATTGTTTTAATGACGACTTAAGAGGTAGTCATTGGTGACACTCTTGTAAATTCTGATGTGGTAGGTATTCTACGCATTTTAGGTGATAATCGAATTTTTTTCTTTAGGCATAGCTTAGAATTACCATCATTGCATTTAGCAAAATCGAATGTTTAACATCGGAGAAAAACAGGAAAAGAAAAATTATGAGAGTGAAAAGGAAAAATATGAAGTCGTAATTGTTATTAAATTGAAATTGTAATTTCTAATTACTAGTTTTGATGTAGTAAGTTAGATTTGTCCAAATGTGTTGAGAGTTGATTTCATATTACTTTTTCTAGTATTTTGGATAAGACTGGTTAAAGGCTAATTGGCCTGTAATTTGATGCAGTATTGATATCACCTGCTTTATGCAACGGTTTGATTATGGAATGTTTCCACTGATCTGGGAATTTGTTTGTAGCAATAGAAGTATTGATTATCAAACGAAGCAATGTTGCTGTAACATTGAAACTGTCTTTGATGTATTGAAGGCTTATGTTGTTATGTCCAACTGCCTTTGTATTTTCCAACGAATATAAGATTTTACGTATTTCCTGTAGACTGACTGGATTTGGTCTCCATGTGTTAGTTGTATTTAGTAATTGGGCAGGATTTCGGCCAACATCAACAGGTTCATGTGGAGTAAATTTGGATACTTCGTCAAAGACTTTTACACCGACTTCAGAGGAGATAGTGTTAAAATTAGTGGCTGTTTCCAATGGATTTTCGAATTTCTTCTCTTCTTTCATGTCTTTGTATTGTAATATTTCTTTGATGATTTCCCAGGTTCGTTTCGGATTTTTCTTTGCTGTTTGTTGTTCCTTTTGGAACTAGTAGTAAAAAACGTTTCGAAGAACAATCATATAATTTTATTTTGAGAAAACTTTTTCCGACATAAACTATTATTGGAAGAACATGAAGTTTTTTGTGAAAATGACGTGTTCCTATGGAACAAAACATGTTTTAAAATGCCTAACAACGCTCATTCACTTATTTAAATAAAAGTAATTATGATAGGAATATACAGATAAAATGAAACAAATATATACTATCACCTATGTAGTTTCTTCTTCATTTGTTACATCAAGCATGAGACGCAACTTTACTCGGAGAACATTGACAGAGAAGAAGCTAATTTTATTTTTGTGACAAATGAAGTGTATTTTCTTGAATAGTCTCGCTTAGTGCGCTCTGTCAAAAACATAGAAACTTTTTATTGTTATTCTAAATTTTAAACATGATTTGATGAACTCTTGGGACTAGTGTTACTCTTCACAATCTTGCTAAATGCCCAGTCACATATCACATTTAACACAATCATAATTAATCTCACCAAGGAGTCTCTACTACTATCTACAAAAGGAAAGTTTGAATATGAAACTTCTAATTCCTACCAAAAGAACTTGGGGGTTTGATTAAAAATATAATGATTAAATGTATGTAATAATTTAATCACCCGATGGACCGTAGCACCGTATACCGAAATATGCATAGAAGTCTAATTAGAAAATCAAAGTTTTCGGAAGCTAAGACCCAAAACTTTAAATATCAATTAATATACCACTGTTATACTGGAGAGAAACGGTGCACGTAATGTTAAGATAAATTTTGTGAACACCATATTGTACCGGTTTCAAAGGTAAATTACGGTTATAACTGTACACGGTACAGCTAAATGAACCAAGATCTTTGTAGGCCTAATAGAATCAAAATAGAGTGAGCAAATTGGGTTCATATACCACAAATTTACGTATAATGAAATTTTGTTTTTTATGATATACTGTTTCTTAACACGTTTTTCAAACATTACTTTTTAATATTTGTTAAAACTACATTTGTGTCAACTCATTTTGTCGCACCCTGTATGTATCATTACTGATTCTTAAGAAACTTATTCACTGTCCTAACTCATGGGAACACTTTACATTGCTGTCTTAAAAACGTACTGTGTTGCGTCAGAACCAACACTCAGGCCTCGATCACGTGTCCACCGCACTCACTCTCCTGGGGTGGAAAAACTCGGTTGAAGAAAAATGGCGGTCCAACCTGCGTCCCCTTACCTGCACGTTGTATCTTATCGACCGAAAATGCTGTTTATTTTCCTAAAGGATTGATAGATTTCGAAAATAAATGAAACAGAAGGGTGTAGATTGTTCGTGAGCGAGAAGTAAAAGGCTACGAGTAAACGATAATTTTTCGATATCTTAGATTTAAAATGTGGTAAAATTAAAGAAACTGATAAAACCTCCAGAAATATTGCATCACATTAATAAAGGGAACTAAATTAAAATCTTTCTCCAAAGTAACAAAATAAAACCAAGTTTAAGCTGCATTGACGCATCAGCTACGGATAACAAAAATCTTCAATGAAGAATATATCATCAAAATGCCAGCCTTTCAAGTATGCATCCTCAATAAGCATGTGACACGATTTACGTAACGAAAATTTGTAGTATTATTTCTAGCTACATCTAAATTTTCAATCAAAATAATTTTGTTTACCTGCTTACATGTGGTCGCTGGGTTCTAATGCTTGATTGAAACGAAATTTCGCTTGAAATTAGTTATAGTACAAATTTCGCTAGCAAGAATAACAGTTGTTTGCTACATCGAAGGATAACGTTGTGCAAAGGACAACATTGCACGGACACCAAGCGTGTCACTGGAGCCAGTGCCGCTCAGCGCAGTAGTCCCTAGGAAACGGACTCTATATAAGGGTTCTTTTTATTGCCTTCTGCCAGTTTTGTTTTCTGATGCAGTAATATGTGAGACGAGAAAGTGACGGAAACTTGAAGAGGAATAGTGTCGCACTTTTTGTGGCACTTGTATTAAAACAAACAAAAAAAACAACAAAACAAAAACGTATATTTCCAATAAAGTTGGTACATAAGAAATGTAACAGCATTGGTTTTTTACTTGTGTATCATAAGTAACTGGTTCTTTGTTAGTGAATTCTGTCTTTGAAAACAATACAAACCCTTAATGTTTTGTCATTTCATCTCAAGTAATTAGTTGCATTCTTAAAGTAGGGAAAAAATTTAAAAATATAATAAAACATGAAAAAAAATATTCAAACAAATAATTTCTTTCAAAACTGTGATTTGGTTTGTTGCGTTTATTAGAGCACCTTGTTTATCTTACTTGAAATTTCACCTCCGTGAGACAATATTTGGGTGTCGCTCCTCTCTGTAAACACTACAATTTCACCGGCACTCTTAACAGTTTGCTTTGCGTTATGAAAACGAAAAAATCGTTTATTGCAATTAAGTTGATACATTAAACATGCATTAACATCACGTCTACAAATCCCATATAAAGAAGCTATGGAGGGTACAAAGCTTCCTACCTCACCAGAGGAGAGAACAGGATTTTACTGGTAAATTAGGAAGCAAGTCAAGGCCCTCTAGAGAGACTTCATTAATTCTATACTCTTTGCTTTGAGCAAAACTGAATGCACTTGTACTCGATTGAAGTTTTCAAGACATAGCTTATGATTTATCTTTATCGTTCTCGTTTTGCCTTATATGTAATAAAAGTTTTATTTATGCGAAGGAATATCCTATGCAAAAATTGTCACAAAGTGTCAAGAACATGAACATTGCATTATTATTTTCTTACCATATATTTGCTTTATCATAGCATCAAAAGTTTGCATTATTTTTGTACTGATAATTAGAATGTCACCGCCATCTAAACAACGCAAACTTTGGCTGCCTGCAAGAGCATATCAAATGATTTACTGCTTTAGTAATATTCTTGTGCGAGGGAGCTAGAGCCTACTCATATCTTAACAGCACTGCCAAAGATAATCTTCAAATTTACCTAAACCTAGAATACTTGTTCCTCTGATTCAGATTACTAAGAGAGATTTTATATCACAGTTAGTTTGGGAACCCGAGGCTCTTCAATAAAATTATTAATTAAAGGCTTGTTCCTTACTTTCCACATCCATTTTTTAAACTTTTAGCATCGATATAGTTAGACACAAGGGCTATTGTTCCTGTGTGGCTGTTGTCAGGCATTGTTTTTAGGTGCCACAAGAACCCTGACCTCAAATTTCACCCTAAGGAAATTAATAGGTATAACAAAAAAGAATTTACTTCATGAAGGGTACCTAAAGTTAATAAACATATAATCTAAAATTCATTTATTCCTAACATAATTTACGAATGGATAAAAATATATACTCTGATTTGTGCAATCGTACAACTTATTTAAACCTACTCTCACAATTACAAATATCTCGGGATTAGTTACGTAGCGAGATCAGTGCAAGAAATTAGAAAAACCTTTACAGTGTTCCTCAGATGTAGAAACAAGTGATTGGCTACAAAAATATTAGTGCAGGGCGTTGAGTATTAGCTTCTGTATTAAAGTAATTAGGATATCATTTCCACTTATGAAACGCAAATATCGTTACTAACTCGTAAGGGTTTATAGGTGCGGCGAAACGAGGACAGAGAGATTAGTCAGCTAAGAGAAGTGGCTTTTCATAGATGCAAATCACAGTGCCCAATTTATTAATTATTTAACCTGAATCTGAGTAGCCAAAACTGTGTTCTTACTTGTACTTCACTAGTATACAATGTGTACGGGCAAGATCTAAGTAATATTTGTATTTCAGTGGGGATTTAGAATTCATAGCACCGATACTTTTCTCGTTGCAAAGGGAATTTCTAGTTTTACCTATCACGTATAGTTTCATTTTATTTTAAATCGTATTAACATACGTCAATGTTGGTTGTACAAAATTAAATGAACTGGTTTGAAATAAATAAAGACTTAGGAATATCACTAATTATGGTTTAACAGAAAATAACTACAACATAAAATCCAACTTTTTGCTTTCTAGTTTACACATGAAGCGAATGCGATCGCATCATTCTTTACACTTCCGAAGAGGCATTAAAAGGACAAAAGCTAAGAAATGTCTTTCGTTGAATTTCATGATGACGTGAAGAAATGATTTGCCTCCCCCCCAATTCATCCTACTGGAACAGGACCAAATCAACTCACAAGCGAAGAAATGTTTTTTCTTGATATTTGCTTCTCTTTTAAATAAGTTTTCCCAAATTCTCTTAAACCTAAAACATCACAGCTCCCTGAAACTTCATTTTTATACTAAGTGTTCGTGTTCTACACTCGAGTGCTCATGTTCTACGTATTCTACACTCGTCTGAAAGCGGGGTGGGTGCAATCACGCGTCGTCTGCATGGCGCTACTAACGAGTACGTATGTACGTACACACATGGAAGCTCCAGTCGCAATGCACGGTCTGGAACCTTGTTCAACAAAAACACGTCTGGCGAGACTCGTGGTCAAAGTCCAGTTGTTGCTACGTAAAGATACGGTGACTTTTCGAGCAGCAGCGCACATTATAGCAATGTGCTGCCTTTTCAACGCTATAAGTTTCAATAAAAGGAATTCATGATTTTCGTTGTTTTTCAGATTTCACGGTAACACGTGATGGTCATATCGTTTGTTTTTGGTCGTAGTCTCGCCTGAATCGCGTTTGTTTACAAGGTATGAATTTGAATAGTCGACTTCTGTACGAACACTCTTCAAGTGAAGTTACTTCTTCTCTGACCTAGAAGGAAATGAAAGTACAGTGTATGTTCCTGTACACATTAACGATGTAGTAGTGTGGGTTTGACACAACATACACGGCAGCGTTCTCATCACAGGGTAGCCTTCGTTCAAATTTTAAATCACATTCACCCTTTGGGCTAGGACAGGTCTGTTGTGTATTATGAGCAAAATATAATTTCTCTTACCTCTGTTAAAATTCGGCATATACTAGAAACAAAAATGAGCCGTATCTGTGGGGTTAAGCGAAAAGTGCTCCATTATTTCGAAATATCTCTCCTAATTTAGATATTTCACTGCATGTTACAGAGAACGTAACTTCGGCGAGGAACAAATACAAGTCATAGTCAAATTTGTCATCCGTCACCCGTACGATGTTCTCCCTAGTTTATCATAACACGTGAAATACTAATATTTCAGTCGTAGCCCACAGAATATTACACACCAATAGCAGTGAGCAGAACTGATGACTTTTCGAGCTTTGTTTAGGGAAGTACGAAAGAGAAACTATAAAGTAACGTCATTTTATTATTATGCGCACAATGGAATAAGAATCTTGAACTATAATCTTCACCACCTCCTGAGAAGAGTGCAGCAGTTACATTAAAGAAATTATGATGAATAAAAGTTTGTGCAACTTCTCTCATTTACCAACAGGAGAAAACGACAATGTATTAAGTAATTTCACAACGCAACTGTACAAGGGGAGCCAAACCCGTGTATATATGTCAATTTATTATTTCTGATAATGTTATTTCATATTGTTATATCGAAGCGTTAAACAAAAATCAATTTTGAATGAAAGGCTGTATAATCCTATCATATACGTACATTTTTAACATGCACCGATGTTTTAATTACTAAACAACCATGGAGGAAAGAACAACTGGTGGGCTGAACCATAATTCTCATTCAGAGCTTTTGAAAACACGCTTACGAATCATTGCTGCATTTTCGTGTTTGTCGTAACAGAGATCAAACAGTGAGCTTTGATGTAAGAATCACCAAGTTATTTCTCAAGCATCATTTTAATACCTACTGAAATAAGCATCGTACAGTATGAAAATACAAAGAAAAACCGAAAAGGGAACACACATTAGAAAAAGAAATCCTATGGAAATGTCATGATTCCTATGTCAAACACTTGATAAGCTAAGATATCACACAGTTGGGAACTTTCACTTTAACTTCGTCATACAGTTTACTTGAGGCTAAGATTAAAACTGAAACCTCATGACGCTGCAACCACCGTCAGGAAGCAATTTATACCACGAACGTGAAGGATTATTAGCACAATCATTATCACACTTCCACAATGGATTAGGTTACATTATGAGCACGAAAAGGACTTGAATATTTGCTGAATACGAAAGTAAAGTTCTAGCTCAACCAGCGGGAAGTCCAATTCTAGGTAAAAGAATATTCGTAAACGAGCTTCTCGCTACGTAAGACGGCTCCTCCAGTACAGACGATGCCGATCACGTTTGATTGTAAGCCTCACACAATCCAATAGAATTATTACAAAAGTTACTAGTGGCTGAATATTTGCTTCGTCTATGCCATAAGCCTCGTGCGGTAGGTTACTGAAACAACTGTATTTATTACCACACTCAAGATCATAAAACAAGTAGAACAATAATTTTCTAGCCCTTGACACTGGGAAACCGAGTTAATTTTCCCATGGTCAGCTGTGACCACCATGGATTTATTCCTTCAAAATTTTTAAGCTGGGTAGGTTTAGATAACATACAAGCGCCTCATTTAAACTTTACGGCATGTGAGACTTCTCACTAAATTGTAATTTCCAATTTTTTACTGCTGGGAAAATAGCAGGGGTTTTACCACACGCTTAGCGAGCTTGAAGAAGATAAGCAAATTTTTCCAAAGTCGCAACTTTACTCCCCCTTTTTCATGATATATAAAATTCATATAATTTTCATGTTTGAAGTACCAAAACGCTTGGATTTTTGTTGAAATAACTAAAAAAAAACATTTTTGCTAATTGACAAATAGTCTGCCTAGGAACAAAAAATTTTAAACCGCCGTAGACTCTTGAAACGGTGCAATGAACCAACGGTCAAGGCTTGATCACCTTCAAAGCACCAAGCAGTTTTCAGCGACAAAAGTTTGCAATTGAGTTGAAACAGCAGTATTAAGCGTCGCAGCTACCTATCAAATGAAGCTGCCGCCACACTTCCCTTGATTTGACGAACTCTAAAATTATAAGTACATGAAGTCATCAAAATGAACAAAGTGTCGCGCTAGGAAAAGCAGAATATCAAGGTCTCATCAAACTACAGCTGAATGGAGTAGTCCAATAGCATGTGCGTATTTTTATTTCTGATCTTTGTCTTAAATAGGAAGATACTATGCACAAAATCGATCCCAAAGCTGCGTGCACTTTTACGCAGGAAAAAAAAAAGGATTTCACTCTCGTCCACTGAAAGCGTGACATCATTAATGAAGAAATATTACAATTCAAGTTTTAAGGACACCACAAATATTAGTGTAAATGCTACTGAAGTCCGGTTGCTATTTATTCCAATTTAACCACCACAGCAACAATAGAAGCAATATCAGTCGTGATCTACGGTATTAAAGGGTATACTCGTTTGATTGTGGGACTTCTTATTATTCAGGAATAAGAGAAGCTGAATAAGTTAATGAAATGGCTAATAAAATGCAAACACTGCTGATTGTAGGCAATTGCGACGCAATGCCGCGCGAACTCAAGCATTTCATCCGAAACTGCACGCCATTGTAACGTATTGCTCAGCGAGCAAAGTATTTTCTCGTAAACTTAGACAATTTATTAAAAATGAGTAATCGTACCACAAATGGTCAATTAGTTTAAGTTTGATCAGAGTTGCAATCCAACTGACTCTGATTCGCCTAATAATAAATATAACCTGGTATTTTTGCTCATTTAATGACAACAAAAGTTCTTCGTAACTTCAGTATTAGAATATTTGTGATAACAATAATAAATTTACGACCACGTTTGTACCAGCTACCCAGCACTTTATGTGAAGACCATCCAGACAATTACGGGGAAATAATTTGGGGATACGTAGAATATATTTCTGAAATACACCTGATAAAATTTTGAAGAATGGTTAAAATTGACGATGGAAATAACGCTTCGAAAACTTTGTAGTGTTGGACCCCATCAGTGAGTTGAAACGGAAACCTTCTAAGTACGGTAGCCTGGCGAGTTAATAACGAAAACAGAGTCAAAACCATGAGCATTAAGAAGTACACTTATTTAATAGCTTACTTGCAAAGTACCCCAGAAATATCCAACATGAAGAAAAGAATAAGATATAAGGAAATCGTATGACCACCTAAATATTTCCCCCATTAGTAAAAATTGCGCCCGCGACGCGACTCGTAAAACCACTTGACACGTCAATGGGGCATGAAATTCCGAAGTGAGACTGACGAGTTTGAGCACAGCGCACTCCTCCAATGGGAACCGTTTCTTTTGGCTTTGCTTCCCAGCACTCGAAAGAACTCGCACGTCATGGCAATAGTGAAAACGAAATGTTCCATGGTACATTTGGTTATAACCAGAATGTCACTGCAACTGATTCACGCCAAATATATACTTAAATATCAAACGCTAAACTCTTTCCGACTCATATAATACAAGTATCGCAAGTGAAATCACAATGAGTTTTACGTCGAGTAACACTTTGATATCAAAGACTTTTTCAGGCACTTATCAAGTGGACAACGCTGTCGGTCTTTCGTTTTTCTTTTCGGGCTTTGACAAATATTTGGCAGTGATTTCTTCAGCAGCTCGAGTGGCACCTATGCTTTTCAACAGTCTCCTGATTTCTTGCAAGGACTCGTTGCCCTGGGGAAAAAAAGATATGAAGAATGAACATTGACGTACATATTCTAGGAATTTCTGAACATAGAAAAAATTACTCCAACACTTGTGACTAAAAGCGAAGTTTTGCTAGACTTTTTTTACAAAAACAAAGTTGACTGGAGCGTTTACAAATTAATAACAGAAACGCCCTACAGATGACCTTCAGCAAACACTAGCAGATGAACCTTGGATCTTTTAAGTACGCGATTGGAGGCGGCAGTGAGTAACAAACTGTACTATAAAGATACAGAACCCTGAAGTTTATGATACTCGTTTACGTTACATAATATCGAGCGTAGCACAAGACAAATTTAAGAAATAGCTTTAACCCTTTACTTTTATATTTTTAACCCTAACCCTTTAACAAAGGTAACCCTTTATTTCAAAAACGTCGTAACTAATGAGAAAATCAGACCAGGCTACCGTTCTAGGGTTAAAGTGGACTGGGAAGCTCGATAGGATACAGAGACTCGCGTACCTTAGGGTCATTGGCGTAGGCGATGTCGGCAGTCTTCTGAGCGGTGGTTGCCAGGAAGTTCTCAAGCTTGGAGAGGAAAATGTGGGCGCTGCCGTCCGAAGTTTCCTCTTGCTTAGCCCACTCGCGTGGCATCGCCTGGATCACCTGAAGACAAAAAGTTGTATGATGTTAACTCGGACGAAACCGTTAAGCCCTTTTAAAATGTTAGTTTAGTAGATCATGGACAGAACAGCACAATGTCATACACAGAAATACATGGATAATTATTTACAGCACATGTGAAAAAGATTAGGAATGAAGCACATGCGTGCAATAAACAACTTCAGCAGTATTTCTCATCGTCTAAGAGCTGAGGAGACTTTTGTAACGCCACATGGCTAAGATTTCGAACGCTTAAGTTTCCTTTCCATAAAAAGTCTATTCTTCTAAAACAAAGTGAAATATAAACTAAAAACTTGATTAGTGGAGGTATCTCAAAAGGAAAAATGTTTTTAGTAGCAAATTGACTTTTTTCTAAATATTGATAGCATAAGAAGCAGTTTACGAACCGTTAATAAAAAGATGGTAACCCGTTCTCCTTCCATAAGACCGAATGAAAAACTGCAGTAATTTCAAAATCACATTGGGCAAATAATAAAATATGCTTAAACCGTTGCTAAAAAGTTTCTCCCCAAATGCACCTAGAAGAAATGTATGTCTTCATACACAACCCAGTGACTTGAGAGTTAATTTTGTTTTCACTTGTAAACTTTCCCAAATTAGCTCACCTAAAATATTTTCGATCTCGTACAAAGAGTGAAATTAAAAATTTTCCAAGCCTAAAGTGATCACGATTGAGGATGAAATGGTCACAGAGTATAGAGTAACAATTCAGAGTCGCAGAAAGAACACTCAAGGTGAAGATGCAATGCTTGAAAAATACTGTTCAAGTAACATGGTTAAATGGAGTGATATATGAGAATTACGTTGGAAGTAACGCAGCTAATTGGAGTGAGATGTGAGAAAGCGTAACAAAAAACACAGGAGGCGGCTTTACGAATAAGATTAAGTGCTGAATGGCCTAGAAAGAGAGAATTTATTGACTCATTTATCATTTAAAGTACTGAAAACAGGAGTTACAGCATCATATCACAAAGGAAGTAAATTTTTGATTATTGAGAGAGTAGCGCTAGGTAATAAAGAATGCCAATAGTTATAAACCGTTGGTATGAAACAACAGAAAAATAATATTAAGAAGCCCATCCGCGTCTCGGACCGGGTTTTCTTTTTCTTAGTATGAATGAGGAAGCGATAAAAATTATATCTCTCTGGAGAGGCCAATCAGAGGGAGCTACCGAGCCTTGTTGCGTCAGTGTAGGCTGCAGAGATTTCTAAATTTTTACTCCCATGAGCCCCCTGTAAATCTCAGAGGTCTCTACGAACATCCAACTTTTTGTTGGGAAACCCTTGAGCATCATAGTACTTTGTAAGCATAATCCCCCTCCTGTCCCCAAATACTTGGAGATGGGGAAAAGGGGCACGGTGCATTAGATTCTTCATACTCCACTTACAAACTTTGCTTTCTCGAGCCCGTCCTTGAGGTTGACCTGTGCGGCGATGTTGAGGGCAGGGATGAGGTAAAGGTTAAGGATGCTGCGGATGCCCAGGTCTGCTATGGAGCTCTCACTCAAGATCTTGTGCCACATGAGCACTTGGCTCAGCAGCTTCCACGCCACCCAAAACTGGCGCTGGAAGAACAGACTGCCTGACGACGTCCGAGACTCGTACGCCCTGAAACGCAAGTTCGTAAGCCAAACAAATGGATATATGATAAAACACTAAAATATCGACATGAATAAAAAATATCTACATGAATCTTTCAATCGTAAACGAAAGTATAATAAATAAATAGAAAATAAATCACTTAATTTATCGTGTGCTCCTTTCGGCATTGCGATATACACTAGTGGTAGAAGACCTAAACAAAACTAGTAAATAATTTGCGAGAGTTCTTCAAAAACACGTGAAAATAAAAACATAAGAATTTTCTCAAAACATTGTCATTGAAATAAAAAGAAGAAATTAGCCGTTGCCATTACTTAGAGAAAAAGAGATTTCTCTGGATGACTATACTCTTGTTCATACAAATGTAAGCCTAGGCTCATCTTACTACTGAAGCATTGGTATAGCTTAGCTAAGCAAAGTCGAACTCTAAAACGAGTACTGAACTTGTTAGCAACATGCGTTCCACTGGCCACTACACAACCAATAAAGGAATAATTGAATGAGCAAATTAAGACAGAACACTACCTTAACCCTTTCGCGCCCACTGGGCGTAATGTCCCCAACTAATCATATATTTTACAAATGGAAAAGTAGGAAAAAAGTCAGCGCGAAAGGGTTAAAATTCAAGGAAATGTTTCATCATTGTAGAAAAAGTGTTAGGGTTCACTAATTAAAACCAGAACCTGAAGTGAGAAGTAACGACATCCATTAGCGTCTCATAGCTTGGCAGAGCGAGCGTAACTTACGTTTTATTAAAAATAGGGATGAAAACGTCCTTATCGATGGCCTGGCGTATCTTGTCGACGACGGCAGTGCAGAGTTTCTTAAGAGGCAGTGAGGCAGGCCGGATGGTGGGGCAGGACTGGCAGAAGTGGCGTACCAGGTTCACCAGCCGCACGCTCTGAGAGTGTGACAGCGGGTCCCAGTAAGCCACCACTACTTCTGCACGATAACAATAGAACTAATTACCATCTTGGAAAAATATAATATATATATATGTATATCTGGGAATTCATGTTCACAAACAATTTAATATAAGATAATTTCTTTTTAACGTCTTAATCAGGATAGAGCGAATAATCATAATGATCGCATATGTCTTGACAAAATTTTAAAAACCGCTATGAATGACGATTGGCACATCCTACTTCTCCATGCTAACGGTGTTTTATCTTATTTCTCTAATCAGAAAAATGAAACATTAAACTACGAAAATTGGTAAAGTTAACCGTTTTCAATTTGTAATAAATAATAAAGCCAAATGTTTTTAAGTTGTAATAAATAAGAAAGCCAAATATTTTTAATTTGAAATAAATAATACAGCAAACTATTTTCAATCGGTAATACGAGTTATCTTGTATGACCGCCGACAACGAATTATCTCGTAGTCGGCAAAGTTGTTAAACGCATTTGGGACACGACGACTTACAAATTTGGTAAGCTATTCATGTCCGAGGTTTAGACAGTGAACACAGTAGCGTTCGTTTATCAGAAGCTTAAATTATTCAATATATCATGAGTACTAACTTTTTATCGATTATTAATAAACAAAACTTTTTACTTTTGCCACTGGTTTGTTATATTCCTCTAAGTTTAAGGGACTGTGGTGACATGTTTTCAAAAGCCTGATGACGGAGCTGAACTTTGGAATGTTTCCGACTAAATAATGCAAATTTTTCTTCACATTCTCGTTTTGAAATCCGTACTGTTTAAAGATACAGATCGTCATTATTTAATTAGATACATTGACGTAAATGAATATGGATGCATTTCAGGGGTGTATGTATCGGAATTTAAGAATAGAGGGAATATATGAAGTTTTTTTTATTAGACTACTGGAGAAATATAACTTAGTCATTATTAAAACCAGTTCTGGTCTGGAATGGCGACACACCACAAAACCTCGAGCACTGCGATCCTTAACATAGCACCAGTCGAGCAATGCAAAATCACATACAACCGATTAGGTTAACCGGATAGAAACCGATTACCCGAGTTAACAACAAACTGAATCAGTTCGGTTAGAACCAATAAAAGACCTTTGAGCTTGGCGAGCACAACTCTCTCAATGACCCTGGAGAGCAGATGCTTGTCGGGGTCCAGCGCGAGGTCGTGGAGGGAGAGGGCAGCTGTAGCAGGCGGTGCCGCGTACATGGCCAGCTCTGTGTACCACGTTTGTCGCTCCACCTCTACGCCGTCCGCTAGCGGGTTCCACAGTAGCAGTTCCAGTCTAAAAGAGGGAAAAAACCATGAACTACGTATGTTAATCGTAAAATAACCCACCTAAAAGCTAAAATAATGTACAAATAAGATGCATTTTGTTTATTATCGTCATATATTGATGGAAAACGACTAGATGTAGAGTTGGATCATTTTTGTGGAATGGCTCAAGCGAAGCCATATTTGCAGTGTCCCCAGTAAAATCCAATTAAAAAGGACAAACAAACGCTTCAGTGCTCAGGTTATTATTTCTCTTAAATATTATTATCCCACTTACGAACAAAACATGTCGGTTCTTACCTGATGAAGACCTCGACAAGCGCAGGCATGTTGTTGGCAGCGTAGGCATCAGAGTAGGCCTGTGGGGCTGCCCGACGCCACTTCTCAAACTGCCGCAGCACAGCCTCTAGGGAACAGAAGTCCTCTTCCACGTCCGCAAACAAGTCACCGGCCTCTTTGGATAACGACTCTGTAATGTAACAAAAAGCTAATCATAAGAAGCTCCAGCAACAGAAAAAAATAAATTGGGTGCAATTTACGTCATCAACCTACGAGTTTATTTCGAAAGGTTCTCTGCGACGACGCTAAATAATAACGGAAAGGCCGTTCTTCTACAGGTCAGTGACAACTTAAAGGGCTGTAGAGCAGCGTAAGTTCAAGAAGTTCTCTCCGTATTTAACCAATGAGACTCCGACTCAGAATCATTGTAAAACACACCAATGCCTATCCTTATTATCTTTAGTTGCAGTTGATAAAAATGATTGTCTTTAAAGCTGAAGTAATTTTAACTCATTTATAATTACTTCAAAGAAATTGACTTACCTATTGGGAGCAGGGATTTGGGTTTACCTATTTTTCCCCCCCTCAGCAACTCATTCGGTGTTGTAACCGAGTTTTGTGATTGACAGTTCGTTTACAACAAAAAGATACAATTTCTTAATACTATTATTCTGTAACTCCAGGGGTAATTCACGGTCTCAAATTAGTCGGAGCCAATAGATCAATACTAGAAGTACTTCAATGCAATACATGGCCGTGGAAAAATTGGCCAAAATTACACACGTTTGTCCCCGCAAGCCATAAATGGTTAAACGAAAAATAAGGCCTAACTCTGAACTAAAATGCACAATAGACAGTTGCGGCCAGTGTTGCTGAATCTGCTGCAGATCGTCCAGGATATCTGAGGGTAACGTCACGTCCGTTACGGACGCCAACAAATTTCTAAACCGTCAGTATCCTCATTCGGAAGAAGCTAAGCAATGGAACCTTCTCTTGAGGAGCACAAGTTCCAAGATACGGAGCAAGGCAATCAACTTCAGTGCACAGGACACCAGAAGAGATCGACACCATCTGGGAGATTGACACCAAAGTTGTGTATAAATGACGCTGCTGGTGCCCATTTCAGGTCACGTCCACTGGACGCTGAACAGCGTACACACAACCGACCTAGCTGCTGCTCGTGTAGCTGCAGCTGCTGTGTGGGCAGCTCATCGTCAGTGCTGGTGCCGTCGTGATGCTCCTGTGCTGCAGCACCGCCTCGCTTCTCCCGCTCCCTCCGTCGCCGTGTGCGGCGCCCTTCTCGCTCGGCGCAGCGCCGGGTACGCAGGGGGCACTGCTTCAGCGAGTCGCCTGCAGGGCAAGCAAAGTGCACAGTGATGACTTGCACGTTTTTCGTATAAAATGTGAAATTTTTAATTGTATAAAGCATTGTCAACTCCGAATTACACAAAACATTATCGTCTCTTAATTGTAGGAAACACTATTGACTAAAAAATCACAAAATATTATTGAATTCACGGATACATCATTCATTTTTTATGGTTATGTATACAAAAAAAAGAGTAAATAGCACTATAGTAAGGAGAGTGATGATTTCATAGGCTCCTCAAACAAGCAGTACAATTGTTAGACATGAATTGAGGTTTTCGCGTTTGCAGCACACGTTCTTCCTTTGTGCTCCCCCTATACACATACACGTAGAAAAAAACTTGTTTTCCATCCTGCAGTTCTCATCACTGGAAACAAATATCAGAGACTGAGCAAACATATGAATGCACAGACTAAATCATGAGATGGACACGCAGTCATTCTTCAAAAATGGTTCCCAAAAAGAGACAATCAAGGAAAAGCATCAAAGAAATATTTTTCATGGCACAGAACGATTGAACGCACGATTATGACACGGATTATTTACCATCGAACGCTTAAAATATGACACGCAAACTCAGGCTCTCTTAAACATAACTCATTTCCTAAAGAAATTAAGCCGCGTTTGAGGCAGGAATATTGTATGTTCAAGGTAAACTTTACAGCATTTACAATTTTTGCTTACCTCAGAAATGAACCTGAAAAAAAAATTCGTAAAAATTCACACACATACACAGGATTAATAAGCCGAGCTACTCTTTACTAGAGGGTTATCAACAGGCTATACAGAACATCCATTTAATTTTAAACCATGAGATAATGAACAAATAATTTTCGCAGAAAATCAAGTGAAATTCATAAAGAACTTTACAGATATTACACGACTAAGACACAGTCTGACATTTAATGAGTTACCCATGCATCACAAAACGCTGTTACTCATCGATATCATCGCCTCCGATGAGATCAATGGAGACTATTCGCCGTTTGCTACTTCATCCACACACGAATAGTTATCAGAAATGCAATCTAATATTATGACGTAAATATAAAGGAGTTACAATCCCTAACTAGTGATGTTATTACCAGGCCATAGGCTGTAATTTAAATTTTATGTCGTTCTTCACTGTTGGCTTCATTTTTTGTCATTCAACTTGAAGTAATTCATAAATTTAAACCAAGCTAGGTAGCTAATTTTTTATTAACCCTGTTCGTAGAATTTCATTTCTTTAGAACTCAGATTCAATAATTGGATAACATTCCTTTATTTTCAAGTGTTACCGTACACATTATGAATGCTTCGGCACCACACCAGGGCAGATACCTCGACCACAGCTGATAAAATTAACGAGTCTTGTAGATACTACTTAGGATTTCAACACAACGACACTCAAATAATTTTAATAAAGCTAACAGATATTCGTCAGTACGTGAATAATGGAGCGCTTTGTGTAGTACGAGAGTTTTCCTTGAGAACAAAGAAATTGCAACTTCTTTTGTTTTGTAGCGGGAGCAGTTTTTGAATACAGGTAGAGAGTACAGAAATAACAGCCTTCCAACTTCCAAAAGGGTACGTCGATCACCACAAAGCCAGAAAAAATAGGAGGCTCATCAGATGTGACGACATAATTCATACTTTTAACTTTCGAGCACGAAAGTTAAAGCACGTATGAAAGCAGTCATTCGGGTGGAGAATCAGCTTTACCGTAGGGCAAAACTAGTGCTTTCATAAGAGTAAAATGAACACAAACACCTTAAATTCCAGCTCGTAATCCATCTAAGAAGCATCTAGTCTTGTTGATTCCTCGTGACGGTTTGCAAACTGTCAATTTTGCAACACTAAATGTCACAGAACTCGTCTCATTTACAGCATTTCGTCGTCTGAAGCTGAACACGTTCGTTCCTCCTGCAACTAGGCGTCTCTTGCTAGAATACAGATAGCTATGGTCGTGAATTTTATCAGATCTCAGAATGTACGTAAAGCTCGTGACCTCCAGTTGATAATCACATGAAGTCTGTCCGGCCAAACACACAAGGAAACGTCAGGAGGCTATAAAGAAAAACAACCTCCCAAAAGAGTGGTTGTTGTTCGTACTTGTAGAGTTCACCATCATCGAGAAAACTCGTACCGATGTCTTTATCCAAGCGTCTGGTGTCATCCCTTGTGACGCCGCTGATCGCACTGCGGTTCATAGATGTCTCTCCATCCGTTTATTCATTTTTACAATAAGAGCCCCTTATGTAAAATCTTGTAGAGCCATTTCACTAAACTAATGAGAGAGCTTGATTAAATTGAATGGATATCACTTTGCTTGACAATTCGGCAGTGTCGCGAGTCAAGGTAACTTTATTGTCTGACCTTGTCACTCTTTGTAAAGTTTGGATGGAAAGTGCCGAGGTTTACTACCTCACTGTTATATTCATTAGACTGGGTGATGCTAGGTGTATTATCCACTTTCCTTTCTCCTAAAAATACTCATTTGAAACTGTAGTTTCAACCGAATGGGCGTGATGTGTTTTTCAAGAACACATCCTTCTGGATACGCGTTGTGTTTCGCGAAGTTTGGTAAGTTTAGACTGACCAATGTTGAACTGCAAGATATATTCCACCGCTTGCTGAAGTTGAAGAGCCTTCAGTGTTCACATGATGCAGTACTAGAAAAGCTAAAACTTGTCCAGTAAAGTATTACAAAGTGGTCCATGCAGTTGTCTTCATTCCACAAGCTCCAGAAGTACTGCTGACATTTAAAATGCTATTTTTGCACCTACGACTACAGTGCCAGGAAAATTTTTCTCATACACCCCATGCCAATGTTGTGGTATTTGTGTTAGTACGATTCCTGTTGAATCACATTTTGGTTGAGATCAATCCCAGGTACAATATTTTCATAGCATTTTTTCGTGCTGGTCCAACCCTATCGTGAATCGCGCGCACACACACAGAGTTTCCTATTTAGTGTAATGAGTTCAGTGCATACCAAACACGTTTTAACTAGCTTCGAGTAATTAATGCTGTTAATTTGATCATGTATGACCACTAATCACTAGTGTAAACAACGACAATTTTTGTTTACGTCTAGCAAGTTAGAGATACATGGAACAGCAAGACAAGTCTACCAGCGGAATAGCCACTGACGGTGCTTAGCATTGCTGTACATGACCTACGCTCGATTTGGACCCATGTGCTTGTCAAGACTCAGACCGGGGCCGCACAACTGAACTTGGCCTCTGGACAGCAAGGCCAGGACTACGAGGCGGGCCTAGACTTGCTCTGAAGCTGTTGAGCGCACAAAACTTACTAAGAAAAGGTGAGACCTCATCGTTCTGATCAGTGACGTCTTGCCGACGCCTAGAAAGCAGTTTCTCCGAGCGAGCTTTGTAGAGAGAGAGAACTCGCTGCTCCAATTCTTCCAGCCCGGTCATCTGAAGCAAGAAGGCAGGTTTGGTTACGGACGCAACGCAACACAAGGGTAAACAGGATGGGCGTTAGTAACACACACACACACGGCACTTGCCTGCTTCACTTCTCTTCACGAGGAAAATACCTAAAAAACTACAACGTTGAATATTTTCTGGGGTATACTTCATCTACCCAAGTAATATTCCACTAACAACAACCGAATATTAATAAACTCAACATCAGTGAAGGATAACCATTTTTGAGATCACTTGCAGGCGTATTATTTTATAATTTTTTATTCTCAGCAGTGCGAGCAACGATCACATCGTCTTGCAGCGTCCGAGTGCGCATACAGAAAGGCAAGGTCAGACTATACGAAAACAGTTCTAAATTCTGTGTGTTAAAATACTACACTAAACGAGAAATTCATGTAAACCAGTCAAGTACAATACAAATGTAATACCACTGTTCTAGTTCTAGTTTGTTCACACGTGAACGGAAGATATATAAAAAATAAACGTAGTTTCTTTGGTATAGTATACAAAACACAAGTTCTCATTGATAAAAAAATACACCAGGCCCACGTTTCTATTGATTTCTGATACTAAAAAAGTCCTGCGCAAAGACCAAATATTAATTTGTTTGCACACCAAGAAAGTGTATGAATAAGACTTGCTACAAATGTAAGTGTTCCTTTACAAAGGGCTCGTATTTTCAGGCCCATGAAACACGTGACGAACTGCGCAAGACTGGGAGCAAAACGAGATCATGTCTGTACACACAGGCTGCCGCAGATACGTTACTTTCACACTCTTCTGATACCGCATTGCCTGATGTTTGTCTTGAGGTTTCTCTTATTATAAAAAGTGATTTTAGGTAAATAGAAGCTCCTCCATCTTGAAATTTGTAGATCAAAGCATTAATTGCTCAGTGTAAAAAAATGAATAGAAGTATGAAGTTGCAGTTGAATTTGCTAACCACTGTACATTACGTGCTAAAATATTTACATTTTAAGGTACACATTCAAGGTAGTCATTACTAACAGGGTTTATCAGCGCTTTTGCCCCACTGTTGAGACCAACACACTACAATTCAAGAGGCACCTACAAGTCTAAAAGGTTTGATATCTTGATTAGCACTTGTACTTAGGTCCAAAAAGATGCTCTAGTTGAAAATACGACTTGACAAAAAATAAGCGCTTGACGGTGGTGTGTGAAGTCGACACATCAGTTGCAAATACGAGAGAGAAAAAGTAGTAGAAAAGACAAAACCTTTAGATTGAACCCACAACGCACTGCGAAAGCTACTGTTGACGACTTTGGTGAAAAAAAGCAAGGACAATCCACCGAACGCGGAGGTCGAAACACATGCGTACTAGAACAAACACACTCTGCATTTCTCTAGTGCGTACTAGACTGTAGTAGAGGAATATGGGCGAATAGGACCGTGAGACATGGAAAAGTGACGCTTGATGAACCTAATTAGATTCCATAAGCGTTAAACCTGCATATTCAGGCGTTATCTCTATTATTTATTACCTTTTATCGGTTGAATTCTTTAGAACTTCTTAGAACTAAGTAAATTTCTTGAAATCGAGAGACCATCCCATGTCAAAGGTACACTAGGATGTAAATCCTCAGAAATTCCACTACTCGAATGAGTGCTAGATCCCCATAACGCACAAGACAAGCTATTTTAATGCACTTTGCTGGAAGACTTGCAAAGAACAGCGGTTGGTAAGTATGATAAACGGGTCTGTACAGCACTAAGGTATGAATATTGGGAGTGTCCAGTACTGAAATATGACTTATAGATTTGCTTTCAATTTGAAAAGGTACACCCAAAAGACCAGGCGCTAGCAAATACTGGATTCTTCAGTCATTTTCCTAATGTAAACTTACTGCATTCATCTTAGGATTCACGAATATATTAGAATAAAATTTGTCTCGATTTTCATTAGAATCAAAGTTCAATTTTGATTCTAACACATCAATTAATTCATAATAAGTTTGCAGGTTCAGAAGGCGTACATGTCCTCAAGCTTCAGTTATTGTTTCAACTGGACTGGACAAAGCAAGCTAAAACGGATTTCAGCGATTATTCCAAATTAATTTGTGTACGTTGGTATGTGATGCCATGTTTTTTTTCAATTTTTCTCGTAGCAGACGACTGGCAAAATTCAGTATATGAAAAGCATCACCGGCAAAACCGATCTGTAACTTACAAGTATCTCAGGAGCAAAACGCATCTAATTCTTTAAAGATTGAAAAGCTGAAAGAGACAAAAAATTCTCCTATTTCCTCGCTAAAATTCCACAAGTTCCTGACATTACAAGCCGCGTACTTGTAAGCATCTAACGTGAAGACTAATAATTGCAAAACCGAGCAATTTAGTTTTATGGGAAAAAATTAAGTAATAGGGGAAGGCATTTTAGCCTTGTGTTAATAAGGATCTTAAAGACTTCATTATAAGATTAGGATTCAAAGGGAGAGAGGAATTGACATCGTCTAGTGTAAACAGTATACAGGGAGGTACGCAACCTAGAAACATTCATTATAATGAAACGTTCACTATAAAGAAGATACTGTTGTTCAACTAAAAATAATCAACAACCAGTTCTTTCATGTGAAAGAAGTAAAAGGTCGTCTACGCCTTAAAGAAACACTGATCAAAAACCAGTTAACCTTCATCACAGGTACAGTGTAAACCTATCGCGAATTACGCCACCATTGATGATAATTAGCGTTAATAAGAAGCCTGGGGCACAGTAACAGAAAAATGATAACATTTACCAACAATTTAAACACGTCTTGTAGTGCAACACCCAGAATTCTAGAAAAGTAACTGGAATGAAATTACTTTTGCATTACTACATCTTTGTCCATGACCATAAGAAATTCTTTAAGGAACAAATAACGCCAAAATGGAGCATTGCTGTAGAGTCGTAGAAGTACTGTCAAATACTTCGTTCAAATTAACACCAAATGTGAAAATATTTCTTATAACATTAAAATAATGGAACAAATAAAATCTCTTGACACAATAACCGTCAATGGAAAGCGGGAATTACCGAAGAAAAGTCCGATTTCACACAAATCAGTTACACAGGCATAATCATACATCTTGACCTCTTACTCGCGGGTTATTTTCCTCACGTATTCCGGTATTGCAAATTTATTGGCAACTTCTACTCTCAAATGTTACTGCAACCTCCACTGGCATTTCCACTAATGCTGCGACCTCCACTAATGCTGCATCAGTAATGACGAAGCAGCTGCGACAGAAAGCAACTTACTTAACTCTAATCCATTCCAAAAATTTAAAAACTTTACAAAATATCAAACATTCTCATCTCAACACACAATCTGCATGCACACATCACACACCATGACGACATCAAACTATCAAACTAGTCACCTCAACCAGACTTGCGTTGGAAACCAATCCTGAACTCCTTAATTTTACACACACTCTCTTCACACAAATGATGACAGGGTAAATAGTTATAACTTTCAATGCGCTACTGGGATGAATTACTATCTGAGTACAAAAGTAACCGAGAGTAAATGAATTATCAGGGGAATTGTGCTAAAATGACCGTGTAATTATTTGGTAGGTAATTTTTTTTAATTGATAGAAAATTTTCGTTCATTCCTGTGGCTTTTAATTAAACTCAGGTCGGTGAAAACCTTTCCACTAACTCAACATTCTGAATGCTAATAGAAATGAGCGTTTAAGTGATGAAACTGACTGGTAACAATGACATTATTTTCTCTGTCCATCTCTGTCTGATTAAAGAACGTTGTTTTACCGTCTTGATCCTCCACTAATGACAGGAGTCACGCTAACTTTGAAAAGCCGTGTCTGACTGAGAGCCTTTATTTCACTACGAAAAATTGAGCACAAGACTTTCAGCTCTCTTTCCATATGACCTAAAATGGAGATGCTCACGCTTCAGATACTATATAGTGTCTGATTCGGAAATTATTTAAATTTTCATAAACTGTCTTGTTCAAGCAAAGTTAACTGCATGTTGTGAACACGATGGTTAGACTCATTTTTTTTAAGAAAGTACTCGTCAAAATTGAAAAAGTGACCTCACAAATCCATTCCAGTAAGCCAGCACAACGCAAATATTCTACCTTGTCTTTGTGAAGCGAATGCCTAAACTTGAGCAAGGCTACAGAAGGACCATAAGTTCTACCCTAGACCCCCAGCCAGAGGCGATTTTTACCAAGCACGACATTCCAAAACTAGCGTGGTTTCCTAGCTTCAAATTTTTTCTAACTGCCTAAGGTACAAAATACATAAAAACATTTTCAACTACCGAGAATTTGAGAAAAATACTACCGTAGCAAAACATGATTTCTAAATTTTTACTAATCATTTCTAACTGACTGCAAGATAAGATGCCAGATACACAAACATGAATGCAGAAGATAGAATACAAAGTATAAAAATGTAGGTACACAAGCCAGATTGCCCTCGTATGGTATTTGGTTAACCCACCTTTTCATTAAGACATTCTCTGAGATCAGTGACATACCCACGCAATGCTTGATATAACTGGAACGTCTGTGCAAGCTCGGCCTTCTTGTACTCGCACTCCCTCACGCCCTCGACGCATTCTTCATGCTCGGTGACTAGAGCGTCTCTCTCGAGGGTGTGGCGCCGGTGTACTTCAGAGAGACTGTTGCGACTGCACAGGCACGTGTCTTATTAGAATAACTCTTTCAAGTTTGGTGGTACTCATTTCATACCTCCGAAGAGATGATATTTAATGCTTGGTGGTACAGAAAGCATACCACTTTTTAAAATTGTTTTCCTACGCTGCTCAGCAGCTCAAAATTTGTAACACCATCATAAATGTAAAAGAATATCCCTATGAATGTATAAATTGTTGAGCCTGTTACATATTTCTTCCCATGAAAAGTGCGAGCCTGATAGGGATAAAGAAGTTGCCACTGTGCAGGCACAAGTCTAGTTAAAATAAGGCAAAAGTTTTGCGATACCAGTAAACAAGTTGTAAAAATTGAATAAGACGAGTACCAGCAAAAAGTGTCTCAGAACTTAAGTTTTAGCTATCAAATAACACAAGAGACTAGCTATAACCTTGTACAAAGAATTTATTGACAGTGAAGGTAAAAATATATAGCATATTTTGCGAGCGGTATTTTAGTACTTTGCACAAGTGTTCATAAACAAAAATTTTTAACAGCTTAATCTGTAACATGACGCGCTAACAGACCTCTTCGAAGACATTGTCATCAATATGGAATAAGCGCGTCAGCAACAGTAGATACTGCTACTCTGCACCAACGAATAGTAAAGCAAGTTAGAGACATAAGCTCTATTGCAAAACCCTGCCTGTCATTACATCCTCAAAGGAACACCGAAGTTCGAATGTCATTTGAAGGACTACTATTGATAGGTCCAGCAATAATGGGATGTCCATAGAAATGGAACTCGCAACAATATCTGAAGACAAAGATGTTTGAAGACTATAGTAATGGAAACCTGCTGTGACCACAAGTAAGAAAAGGCTATGTTCAACAGGTATATAAGAAGTATTTTCTTAAGGATGAGTAATCCTTAAAACATAACGCAATGGTACTTAAAGAAATTTACAGATTCTAAGTCAATAGAGAAAAGTATCTCAACAAAGCTGTTACTTGATACCGATATATTTCACTATGCGTATCGGCACCTTAGTCCTCCAATGAAGGAAAGACAAAAAAATATTCGTCTTTACAATTGACTAACACATATCCCAACTCACACATTAATGCTGTTTGAGACTTCTATTACCGTTCGCAATTCTAGCACCTCTCTACTCGAATAAATAGATCATACTACCAAGATAAGATCCTACTCTCCAAGTAACAGTACGCAATTCAACTGATACTTACTTCAGCCCAAAACCTAATTCACTGCTCATATCTTCTCATTGCAGCAACCAATCCAGTCTTTGATGATCATCAGTAAATAGGGGAAAATACAGCATAACGCTGCTGTACTCGTTACTTCTCGCTTAACTAAAACCTTGTATAGAAGTGACTCATCTCCTCGATGAGATCTTCCCCACACCGTCACTCACCGTATCACCTGCCTCAACATTACAGCTCACAGGCACTACCACAACACTACCACTGTCCAACAGCTCCTGTTAGGTCCAGTGAGTGTAGTGGGCTGCCTGCATAACGCAAGCTCATGGTGAACTCTATACAACGATACAATTACCAACAACTCGTATAAGTCATGGAGTCCAAGACACCAGACAATAACGTTACCAGCTAATATGAAGAATCATAGTCCAGTAGACTCGACAATACAATTACCACCTAATATGAGTCATAGACTCCAGAAGACCCGACAATGCAACTTTCAACAATTAGTATGAGGAAGCATAGACTCGCTTTTAAAGAAAGTACTACAAAAATATCCTTTGTGAAACAGACTTCTATTAAGAGAATTTAGACATTATTGATCGTTCGAAAAATGCAGCAATAAAAATAATATTAGCCTGATTTCAGATCATTTGGTGTTGTGACATTGGCTAGAAGGTGTGAGAACAGCAACATATCGAAAGCTGAAAGAAAATTCTAAGCTCCAACGATGAGGGTCTCCTCAGTAACAAAAATGTAGCGTCTGAAGGCAGTAGAGGAAGGCCGAAAACCAGCGTACATTTGCCTAAAAGCTATGTCACTTCAATGAGTATTTTTTTAGATACGTTTAAATTACAAGTGAATACAATAAAAGTTCGGTAATCTATTGCTCTCCCAATATTTAAGTGACTACAATGAAAGCTAACAACACTGTCTACTGAAGTCACTTTGAGTGAGCAAGTTATCATTCACACGTACTTGAGCTAAACAAACACCAAGTAATTTGTGGGTTAGTTTTTTATTCTCTTTCGTTAACTCATGGACACAAATGAAGCAAGTATTCATATCGAACCTGTCCCTGAGTCGCTTCATTATGCCCTCGGCCTGATAGTTTACACCAGGCCTGGCAGACAACATGGCGGTGGCAGCAGTCAGGGAGGTAGGGGTAGGGGTGCTGTTTGGGGGGTTCACGGCCCCCGTGCTGCCGTTGTTAATGGCGTTTGTGACCGCGGCAGCTGAAGAGCTGAAGGAAGGTAGGGACATCGTGGCAGGCCCGAACGAGAAGCCAGAACGTGATGTCGAGTCCAAGTCAACCTCACTCAGCTATGGAAATCAACGAAATTTAGTTCACTGAAAAGACTACTACACTCGGAATAATTTCGGCACTAGATGTGTTTGAATAGAGAAACGTGAAAATTTGGAATAAAGAAAAATAGGTGGAAATGCTCAATGGAAAAGAAAGGTGAGAATTTTGAATGAAGAGGGAAAGTAAAAATTTCAAATAGACAAGGAGGGTGGAAATTTTGGATAGAAAATGAAATTCTGGGTGGTTCAATTGCAAAAATTACCACTAGTATGCTGAGAGAATGATACGCTTCTGTGCAGGTAACTTTAAAATACGAACTATCTTCCAAACGCTCAAAAGCAAACCAGAGCAAATCAACACAAAAAATGTACGAAGATTTGCAAAGAAAAAGGGGTAAGCTAACAAATTTAACAGCAGCAGTAGTATCATAGAATAGAATAAGGCAACAAGAACGAGCAGTTTGGTTCATTCTTCGGTTGCTACCAAGTCCCATGCCGTACGAGTAGTGGTAGCAGTTGTAATATAAGTCTGTTAGCGCTTCAGTGGCCCAGATTAACATCTTCATCTAATAAAGATAAATACTTAGCTCAATTCAGGTAACATATACATCTTGCAACGTAAATAAATTAATACAAGATTTAACTGTCCCCGTCCAGGGTAGTACCTTGCCAGCAGCTTTCTTCATTTGCTGTGTCTCCCAAACGCTGTCTTCTTCGTCAGAACCTGCAATGGAGGAATAATGTGTAATTTTAATCCAGAATGGTCCATTATCTAGACGGAAGATGTCTGTTAAAGGTAAATTTTTCTCTTATATAAATTTCATTTTATTTCAGTTACTATTCTTTTTTATATTTTTTCAACTACAAATCCAACCGGCGATAGATTAGCAGAGAATAAACGTTTCTTCAACAAATCCCTCGATTAGACTGACGGATCGACTAGAATACTACAATCATATTGTGGTATCAATCAATGTTCACTGCTAACTGAATACGTCTTATGTACACGGTGGATACTTCGAAAAAATGTACCACAAACTACCTGCAGAAAATAGTCAGCCTACCACCGAACTCAGTTAAAAAAAGTTGCAAATAAACTTGGACCCTCCTCGTGCAAACTTTGGATTCGTACTTCTCTCTTTCACTATCATCGCATGCAGTTCAAAAAATCTATAAACTTTGGCCCACTTTAAGCAAAGTTTGGATGGCGTATTTGGAAGTTAAGTCGCACCCCACTCAACGAAATCTAAACACCGACTTACCTCCCACTCAACTAAATCTAAACACCGACTTACCTCCCACTCAACTAAATCTAAACACCGACTTACCTCCCACTCAACTAAATCTAGACACCGACTTACCTTGTCTAACGCGCCCCACAGCAACCATTGCCTTGACCTCAGAGAGGCTGGTGCCAGCACTAGCGCCTCCCGTGCCCGTGTGGACGTCCCTGAAGTGCAGCCGCCCGTCCCCTCCACCGCCTCCGTCATCCTCGTCCCGGTCTGTGTCTTCCTCTCTGATCAGCCGGCCTCCCGGCTTGCGGGACACTTTTGGCTCTTCTCTGTACACAAACATATCAATTTTATGAACCGCTTTTTACGAGGAAATGAAGAAATTCTGCCATGATGTTAATTGTTGATATAATTTTTACTAATTTGTTACAAGAAATTAAACACAAAAGTTGACCAAATTCCGCAGTATTTTAGTTAGAAAAGCATGCTAGGCTGGCTGCATTTGTGCTGCTAAATTTCAGCTCTGCAAATTAAGCACAAAGCAACCTTGTTGTCGAGGACCATATTCATCGTATGCTTACAAAGAAACAGTGAAGATCAGTGCTGCTGCTTAGCTCAGGGTTACCTGGTCTATGCTAATGCTAGATGAGTAACATGAACTTCACCGCAACGTTCCTCATCTATACCACGGCTGTAAATCTAAATCTAAATTTGATTAATTAAATTTGAAGTATAAGCCCATCACTGCACTAGACGGTTATGCCGCGCCTGCGCCTTGGATAAACAGTTAAAATGTCATTTTTACTATTTAATTATCCATTAATTTAATCATAAAACGAATATATCTTATGAATTTATGTATTACTCCAATTATCCTATACATGTGCAACATTACTCATGCAAAACACCCTTACAAGTTTTGAAAAATATTCATTCAAAAAAATAATACTTAATTCCATGTGCTAATTGTGTTATGCGATGTAGGCTGGCACAAGTAGCCGTGTACCATATAAAGAGCACTACGTGGTTGTCAAGACACTTAAATATTTTTTCAAATTCTAACTAAGAAAACTAACATTAATGGTTCTGATAACTACACATGCACAACAATCCCATACGCTACTCTTGTCTCAATATAGAGTTCCGTTTTTATTTCTATAAATACCATATTCCAAGTGAAAGAAGTCAAAAACCAAAGGCAGAGAGCGATTTAAAACGAACACATGATAAACAAAAATGGTATCTAAAAGAGTTAAGTGCCACAACCGCCAGAAGAAAGCCCCGTCCCCAGCACACTAGAGGTATTGAATGCAAGTAATCCCTAAATAGCTGAAGTCACCTAGGTATGCTTGAGACAAAGTTCACCTTAGAGTTTGGATGGATACAATCATGGCTCATGTGTGGTGCCTGAAATTTTATTCGCTCAGTGAGGTAACCTAACTTCCAAGCTCTTCGATAGGGATGTCAATTTAACTATGTCTACTAGCTTACAGTTCTGGCATCATTACAAATTCAGTTCTTACAGCTCGATTTCAAGACCCATGTATAATATCATCACTGACTTTACCGACCAAAACCAAACAAAGTCATAAGCAAGAAAAGAAATGAATGGTTAATCGCGAACTCACTTCTCCGGTTTAGCAACAGGGATGTAGTCAGCCTTCTCCCTGGCCTGCTGCCGCTGTTTGCGGATGAGATGGATGGTATTGGCATCAGGGATCTGACCACCTGTGAAGCAAACATTGATCCAAACGAGCTGATATTTTATAAATTGCAAACGAATAGTTGATAAAGCACTTCAAAATTAGTAGAAAACCTACAACAAAATCATTCATAAAGGGAAGACGACACTAAGGATGGATCATACAAAATTTAGCAAACACCATCTCGGTTGACAGTACGCAATGGGGCTAGCGGAATTTAAGCTAAATAAAAGGTGTCTCATAAAGTTATTTTCCAGAATTTCACTTTCTTTTTACCAAATTGAAACCACACAGGCTATTTTATTTCCCATTTCTATATAAATAAAAATAAGTTACTGGAAAAGTTAGATCAGACACTGCTTGATCTATTACTCTATTTGAAGGTGCTTTGTCTCTGCTATCGTAAACAGTCACAAAGGAAGAATCATGGAACAGAAACCATATTTGAAATATCTGCAGGCTTCCCTGATAAAAAATAAAAACAAAAAGATAGGAAAGTATGAAAATAAAACATAGGGCCAAATTAGGGTTCAAATAGAACTCATTCAAGCATATACACACAATAATTTAGCAAACTGATGAAACAAATACCATATCTCTAACGTACAACAACAAGGACTGACACCATCAAAATAACCCACCAAGATAATTTTAGAGGGCAGGTGGTAGGGTTGGAGATGCAACAAATGAAAGGCACACTACAAAGGATGATTCATCTTTAGTCCAGATGATGTCAAACTACAATAAATCTAATTCAATACACTCTAGCAGACCAAATTTGCCTTAACACACTTTTGAGAATATTCTTCAGAGGATCAAGGGTTTGAAGTTTGCTTGGCCGAGAGGAAGCGGTTAGTTTTCCTCCCTCCCTGACATCTTTGGCAGTGCTGCGGTGCAAGTGAAACTCGTGCTGCTTCCCTCGACTCAGACCTGCATCTTCTTCATCATCATCTGAGTCACCTGGCTGGTGAGCAATGGCTTCTGCCTCCAGACCATTGACAATCTTGATGCCCATCTCTGACTGCATAGAATTGAAAATTTTTAGTAAAATTACTCAGACATGGCACAAATAAACTAGAATTCACACTGCACAAACTTATTTCTGTTCACACAGGAACAGCACACATCCTTGCCATGTGTGATCAGATGGATTTCTGGAAAGCTGAACTCTGAAATTACACCTCTTGAATTAATCACTTTTAAACAGATACATCTTTTGAAATTGGCAATTTTTAGAAATAACATTTAGAGATATAAAATTATCCAAATACCTGTGGTTGTATATGAATATATTTCACATTGCTGAGTGGAAGAGAGAAATCTTGTCTTCATTTACATTCAGAAAAATCAATCATTCTCAACTCTTCCATAGCTGCTCAACTTTTGACAGACCTGAATACCAGTTTGAACACATAGCTGGAATTTAGAGCAAATCCAAGTCTCTACTGCTGATTAAGAGATTTGCAAGAGCATTGTAGTAAATATTATTTAGTATTAATATAATTGTACATCCTGGTTATTTGCATTTAGGAACATATTTTGTAAAGTTAAAATGTGAATAAGAAAAAATAGGTATATATATAAAACTGCATTGCCAAGATTTTTAAGAAGTTCACTGAAAGAAAAATGTAAAACACTAGCATATTATGATATGCCTTGTCATGTGACAGAAATAATATATAAAATTTGTTACATGAGATCAAGGTTAATTGACACATGCACATGTCTTACCAGTTCAGCCATTCCTCCTTTCAATGCAGGCTTGTCCTTATATTTGTCTTTCTCCTCTTTCTTTTTCTCCTTGCGTTCTTTTTTCATTTCTCGTCTCAGTTTGTAGCTCAAAATTGACTTTTTTTCTTGAAAAGCAATGCCATCATCAGCTGAAAAATAAAAAGAAAGTTAAAATAATCCTTTATACTGAACATACACATTTAAAGTAATTGCTTTCAACTCATGAACATGCAGTTTACAAAGCATCCTTGAGAGAAATTGTTCAAGCATTGTTGTCTAGAATGCATATTCCCAAAATTCAAAATTAATGAACAAAAATGTGGCCACTTTATTCAGTAATGATATAAATGTATATTATTTCTTCTCTCAAATCTACTAAACAATGTACTTAAAACAGAGAACTGTTGCAAGATATTTGAGAATTTTTTCCACTTTCCCTAGGACAACCAAATGTTAATTAAAATGATTACATAATTACCCATTTTATTCTGTATCCAACTGGACTACCAATACCAAAAGTATCTACTCTGCATAGCAAGGTAAATTTAAAATTCAGCATTGTTAGAGCATAATTTTTGCTTAGTTTTGAGGTTTAACATAATTAGTAGCCTAGATTCACTGCTAACATTGAAAAATATATTCCCTTTCTTAGCTAACAAAAAGCAGGAATAGATGCAAATGCATTACCAAGTTCTGGATGTTAATTATAACTTTGAATTTTTAGTCAAAAATATTATAATCTGCCTTATATAATGGAGTAAAAAAATCAGACATTACACTTGTTGACACAAGTATTAACCTTCATAAGCTTGCATCCTAGATAACCCAGTATTAGAGATGTTAGTATTACCATTAGTAAGCTTGCATCCTAGATAACCCAGTATTAGAGATGTTAGTATTACCATTAGTAAGCTTGCATCCTAGATAACCCAGTATTAGAGATGTTAGTATTACCCTTAGTAAGCTTGCATCCTAGATAACCCAGTATTAGAGATGTTGGTATTACTGTTAGTAAGCTTGCATCCTACATACACTAGTAATATAAATGTTAGTATTAACCTTGTTCTACTTGTAGCCTTGATACTCTAAATACTGTCAATATGTCAGAGCTGATAAACCATACAGGGTGTAGCAACATAACTTCCTTTTTTCAAAGTGCTTTGCATTAAAAGTTATTTTACTGCACTCTGTACAAGAGTACCTGATCTGAATACTTCCTTTAATTAGGTTCTACTATTTGCAATATATAGATTTATATACAATGCTTTATTATTGGACTTCTATAACAAAGATTATTATTCAATATTGATAAAAATCCAGTCAAGTTTAACCGAGATACACCACTCCATTGATGACATCTACATCTATACACACAATGAATTGTGGAGATATCTTGTAGTTTTCTTTGAAACCTATAATTGTGGCCAGATTTAGTAAAACAGTCCATGATTTTATGCAGTGAAGGTAATTACAAGCCAAATAATTATTTATCATCGGGTGAAACAGCGAAATGGGTGGATGTCCATTAAGTATATGCTTCAAGTTACGTACATGCCAATATTGTATTCACAATTAATAGAAATAACTTGAATATTTTCAACTTACCCTCAAGTTCATCTTCAAAGCTAAGTGCATTCACAGCAATTCGTTTCTCTTTATTTTTCTTTTTCTCCTTTTTAGATGAAGTGCCATTATTGGAAGACAGCGTGAGACCAGGTGTATCTTCGCCTGCAGCAGATCCATCTTCTTCCTCTTCATCTAATATTGTAACTCTTTCGCGTATATTACCAGCTCTTTTCTTTTTGAACAACGACATAATTGAATATTACTAAATTCAACACCACGGTAAAAAAATTCTTGATTCAGTCAAACAATATGGTCGACTTCTTATGCGTCAGGTCTGAATAGTCACCGACGAGCAGCCCCCACAGTCTCTCAACACAAAATGTTTGAATGCCTGGAGTCTTCACTGTGAGCTAAAACAAATTTCTAGGAGTATTTTGTAAAATATGATGCAATTTCATTGAATAACATATTCGTACTGATATAGTAGAAATATTTAGAAGGCTTGAATATTGACCTTGAAAATAAAAAAAAGGAGCAGCTGACGATATGCGGTTTTAGGAACGAATTTAGGAGAAGTTCTTTCACTCTTTCGAAAATGCTTAAAACATTACATAATAAGGCCAAAAAAGTGTGTTACATATCAAATAAAAAACCTTAGAACATTGTTAATTATCTACCATATTAATTAAAAGGATGTTTTGTACTCAAACACAGTGCTATTATGAAAATATCCAGTGCTATTATGAAAATATAGCCACCGTAGTCGAGTGGTCTGCGGCCCGTGTTCTGTATCGGGTCTCTGCTTGTGCAGAAAGACTTCTGCGGGTTCGAAACCCGGCAATGAATACGAGCTGTTTCTCGTTTCACGCCGCGAGCTCGCACTTATCGGTAAGCCCTCAACTCCCCACCCATGGACACATCCCAGGATCGTCGCATGGAGCTCACCATCATCCTTACTCTAAGAATGTTAACCTTAAGAATTTGAAAAACCAATGTACTAAATGTCTATGTACTGTGTACTTGATTGGAAATAAAGATTGTTTGTTAAAAAAAAATAACGAAAATGACAGGGAACAGGGAGCAAAAATAAAAGAAAGTTATTTTAAACATAATAGATCTTTGATTTCTCGTTTAACAGAGACGAGATATCAAAAACTTCGTCGAGAATTTCACTACATAAAGTTCCCTCTACAACTAAACATGACATAACGTGGTAATGCACCTGAAGTACAACTGAACTTGATATATTGTGACAATGTACCTGAAATGTAACTGAACTTGACAGGACATGACATTGCTCCTGATGTATGTGTGGCACTGAGCAAACTCCGTGCTTAGATGGCTTCATGTTTGTTCAAACATACGAATCCTTCATGGAAAATAATTTGGGAAGAGTTAGACAAGTATTTGAACTGAATTTTCAATAAACTTGTGAAGATTGGTAGAGTTTAGTTATGTTTTGTTTCAGGATTGTGTGGCATCAGTGAAACATTTCATGGAGTTCTTATTATTCTTTGCTAACTAAACCGCACAAGAAATGATATACTTTTTCTTCATTTTGCAGCAACGCTAATATTGACATAGCAGCTTAACAAATGAATAAAAAAACACACCTGGTACGTGCTATAAATGTGTTTTGTGTCTGAAGGAAGATTTTTCTTAATGTTTAACTCAGAACTTCATTTCTTTAGTGGGGGGGAGGGGGGAGGGGGAAGGGGCCCATATAAACAGGTATGTACTCATCTCTGGGGATGATTTATATTACTATTTCTCCTCTCAAGATATTAATAATATTACTTTTACTACCTATTTGGAGCAGAAGTTATTGTATCGTAACTTCGTTGATATACGTGCAGCTGAGCCTTACTTCTTTCTTTTCACCGTTGTGTGGGAAGAAAACGTATTGATAAGAAAACTAACAGTACCTGTGAAACCTGTCGTTTGCCAGTCGGCAGGAAGCGGCATATAGTGAAGGTTGGCACCTCAGACAGGCTCGTACATGTGACGTGCATTGAAGTGTGCGTTCAGAGATTGTAAGAGTGGATGTATGAGTATACATTTACGGTACAATCGACCCATAAACATGCTGGAATGTTGTGTTTGTAAGTGCGTCGATGTGAGACCGGATTATATTTTAATTAAGCGAATTTGTGTGACATATGCATGTTACAAAAATGTGATATATGTCTTCTGCAGAACATAAAAAATAATAACGGAAAAATTATCGTTAATCGGGAAAAAAGGACTGCATGGTGAGTTGCATGCACCTAAGAAAGTATTATATGAGTTCTTATAAGGAATTTCTACCGTGAATCTTTCTTATAGTATCTGAAATAATGATTTCATGATGTCATGCAAATTTCATTAAAAAACACTTCTGTGTATGCACATACATGTCTGTGTAATGGGCTATATCTCTGGTTCATACTTGTGCTTGATGACATTTCTTAACAAAGAGCTATAGCCTAATGTTTTGATTTACGGTTTAAAGTTATTTTATGGAATACCGTCACCAAACTTTCTATTTTTGTATTAAATCAAGTTTTTTACTTCCGTGTATTTTTTCAGTAACAGGCAATTTTCTTTATCTCTCGTATACATATTTCTATAGATCACTTTTCCGCTCATGAATGCTTGAATGAGAAAGTTCAATTGAGGCAAGTAAAAATGAACGAGCACCTTCTTGTTACTGACCGTTAGGAACTTCATTCATATTTTTTATCTTGGTTTGGGAATACGAATGGCAAAGACCCTTTCATTTTTACAATTAATGGCCCAACTAATTTTTGCAGCTTGCCTACGCTAGATAACGAATGAACATGTTCCCACCAATAAGTCATTTTCTGACAAACAAACACGTTATTCTGAAGCTGTCGTATGAAACCAATAAGACATTTTTTCTTTTACGGTTCCGAAAAGACAATAGAAAGACAATTGAACCCTGGATTTCACAGTCGGAAATATTACTACAAAGGATGTGTGGTAACAGTCAAACTTCTTTTCTCCTTCAGTTAAATTTACACATTTCTGAAACACGTACATGGGACAAAATACAGGCGACTGCAGAATGTGCAGGTAAATCTGATACCCCATGATATACTATTGCTGTAAAACTCCAGGTATGGGTGCAGACAATTCAATATGTATTCATGTTAAATTGCTGATAAATAATTGTACAGTTTTCTACTTATGCGAACAGTCGTCGCTCTGATAAAACTGCTTCAGTCTTGTTTTGCTACGTAAAAAACTATTGTAAGTTGAAAAAAAGTCACGGCTCACAATATTTTGTAAAGTTTACCGTATCCTCATGTTTAGAACATCCGCTGCTGATTTTATAATATGTTGGGTTATCTACATGGCAATGCAAATGAGTGAAGACCCAGTTACATTCAATACAATTCAATACATTCCGGTATAATGGCACTAACCTGAAGGACTAGTCGAGGAACTTTTGGCTTTCAGTTGGTAATGAATGTAACATATTCGTTTAGTAATCTACGACTTTCACGACGCACTGGGCCGCATGTTAAAGTCATCAATGTACACTAGTCTACATCAGTGGTCTTCAAACTTTTATCCGCTGCGACCCCCTTTAAAAGTTTTTATTTGTGCACCACCCCTTTAACTTTAGCAAGATAAAGAATAAAATATAAATATACCAGAAAAATTTAATGTTTATAAAGAAATCGGGTCTATTGTTAATTATTTATCGTAAAACTTGATATATTCATCCTGAAATAACATTACATAAATAAGGAAACTATGATCCTACATTTCGCGACCCCCTTTGAATGGTCGCTCGACCCACCTGTGGGCCACGACCCACACTTTTTCTACACAGACCTGCAGGACAGGGGCAGAATGCGGTCATATTTGTAGGATGTTCGATTCTTTTTTACTCTAAAAGACTTGACATCAAGAAATTATTTGACTTTCCGACCCAGCGAAATGAGTATACAACATTTTTTCATCTATTTTTAAATTTTATTCCGTTCTCTGCCTTCGATTAACCGAAAAATTCTGCCTTTCTTGGTCAGAGAATCCTGGCAACGACACGGGAAGTGTTGATAAACATTATGCGGTTGCCAATTGTTTACCAACACAATAAGGTTACCAAGAAGATACCAATATATTATGGTGGCCAATGTTTTGCCAACACAATACAGTTACCAATGTAATATATTTACCTACAATTTGCTTTGAACGAAAATCTCATTTTGATGCAATGATGCAATGAAGGTTCCCTTAGCTTTCAATTAGCTCATATTAGCTGTTATGTTAAAAAAATTAACTTCAATGTACAAGATTTAAAAGTTATGACCTACCCTTAGCCTGTACATCCGGTATACAAATAAGTCGCAATGTCACTTCAGCCCCCGAGGTAGCATGGAAGCACTGACCGCCTTTGCTGCAGAGTGATAAGCACAAAACTTAATCTCATAATCTGTTCTTCTGTAGCACGCGGTGCGCAGAATTGTGGTCTTACTCAATTATAATTATAGTACTCATGATTATAAGATGCAACCAAGTCACCTGAAAAAGTGCTCTAGTGATACCCTTTGCTCACCCTCCCCTACTGTAGGCGAGTTGTTAGTGACCGGTGCTTGTGCTGCCCAAGTCCCTGGTTAGAGTCCCAACGCAGCAGTTAACTTTCTCCTGCGTGTGACACCGGGGCTAGAAAGACTGACTGACAAACTGATTTCCTCAAACTTCCAGCTCATCCGTGCTTGCCTCCACCTCGAGTCGCAACACAGGACCGGAATAATCGCTGGGAGCATCATCACTAGTCTTAAGATGCTACCATTAAGATTTGAAAACCCTTCATATACGTGCTGTATACTTGATTGGAAATGAAGTTTCTTTGCCATGCAATCATGCCCCTAGTGCATGCCCTAGCTCCAGCATGGGACTTGGGTATCAACCACGGCATGGGACTTGGGTTTCAACCACGGTATGGGACTTGGGAATCAACCACGGTATGGGACTTGGGAATCAACCCACGAATGGGCCAAAACGCTCGTTTCTATTGCCTTATTCTATGATATTCTAGTGCTCCCCAGTCCTACTTCGTCCTCTTGTTTTACCAGACGCAAACATTCTCTTTTGACCCGCGCAGGCACACCTGCGCAGGCACGCTGGTGGTCTTGCGTAAACAAGTGCGACTGATCTGACTCATGAATTGGAGTTGAGCACACGCAGTGCAGTGATAAGGTTATCTAGGGACAATCAAAGTGGATGCAGCACACTCATCAGCAGCCGCTCCAGCTTAGAAGACTAGGATAAGGAAATCGGCAGTGAAATCTTCATGAATTGATATTTATGATCATGTCTTAATATTTCCGAAAGTAATGATCATGTCTTAACACTTCCTGAAGTGATGATCATGTCTTAATATTTGCTGAAGTGATGACATGTCTTAATACTTTCTGAAGCAATAACCATGTCTTAATACTGCTTGAAGTGATAATCATGTCTTAATTCTTCCTGAAGTGATAATCAAGTAAAAACAAGAGTAGTAAAGCGCTTGATAAGCTATTGTTATTCGCACGAGTACGTGATCCTTAATGTGTATGTGTGCGTGATCCTGAATATATACGTGTGTGGGATCCATGTGCTCATTATTTAACACTAAATCACTTTGAAAAAATTAATTTTCATTTGAAACTGCATAATAATGATTGGTTTTCAAACAGCCTTTCTTTTCATACGAGATGCATCTATATATTAATACGCTTACGACTATCTTACCTGTGCGTCACACCCTTCATTGCGGTATCTATTATACGGTTGGGGTCGGGTCACGTTACATTACATTACTTTGGGTTGGGAATTTTATGAATGTTTTGGTTTTAGAATTTTTTTCCATTTTTTAATTGGTTTAAATTTTTTATATTTTTAAAATTACTTTGTAATGTTTTTAACTTTGAAAATTTTCAAATGGTTTAATTTTTTGAGTTTTTCGAATTTTTTGAGTTTTTTGATTATTTTAGTTGTTTTTATTTTTTGATTTTGTTTTAAGTTTTTAAATTGCTTAAAAATTTTCCTTTTTTTCGTTTTCGAATTTTTTGAATTTTCGGATTTTTTAAAATTTTTGATATTTTGTCAGTTATTTGAATTTTTGAAATTTTTTGAATTTTTTGAAATTTTTTAATTTTTTAAAATTTTAAAAAGTGCTGCTAGCGTATCAGTGATACTAGGACCTTACTTGTGTGCGAACCTGTACTATGCGGCCCCATGAAATTGCGAATTTTTGAACGTGGCCCATATACTTAAAAGTTTGCCCACCCCTGATCTAAAACAACGGAGCAGAGAATAAGAGAACAAAGAGAAGCAGCAAGAGAGTGACAGAAGGAGCCGACAGCGCTTGCGAGAAGACGAAAGGCAAGCAACTCGTGATAGAAGCAGACTACGAATGCAACAGCGAAGGATGTATATGAGTCCAGAGCGAGAATTGCATCTTCAAATCATGAGAAATAGAAATCAAGAAAGTCGAAATGTTATGAATGATGTGGAGAGACAGCAATTTCTAGAAAACAGGAGAAACAGATACCAAGAAAAACGAAATGATATGGATGAGGTGGAGAGACAGCAATTTCTAGAGAATATGAGAAACAGAGACCAAGAAAGACGAAATGATATGAACGAGGTAGAGAGACAGCAATTTCTGGGAAACAGGAGAAACAGAGACCATGAAAGAAGAAATAATAATAATATGGAACACCGGATACATTACACTGCAGCCATGGATGTCCGATGTCAATTTTGCGGAGCTTTAGGATTCCAAAGAGAACAACTAAATTGTTGTCATAATGGAAAAGCTTCACTTCCTCCCCTACAAGAATACCCCGAAAATTTGAGATTACTCTTTGATGGCGCAGAGGGTGGTTTCATTTAATTTTCTAGGATGGCATCAAAGTTGTTGAATCATATAATAAATGATTGTTAATTTATTCACTACCTGTAAAATCATGCTACTGAACTAACCGCAAATTATTCGCGGGTCCTGCTAGTAGTTATAATGCTGTACAATAATTGCGATAGTTTTGAATCTGTTCTTCGAAAATACTTGATTCTGGCGAAGGACTTCTGCACGCTGATGTTAAACAGGATGCGACAACATAACTTCCTCGTTTTGAAAGGAACTTCCTTTGAAAAAAGGAAGTTATATTGTCGTGCCCTATAGATCTGACGGCTGTAAACTGAACTACATACAAAGCATGTGATCTGTATGGGTTGAAGCTCGAACTGGTTGAACGTCAGTTCGCATAGCGCACACTTCGTCTTATGAAATTCATACACATACATACTTCCGATTTTTGTGTCTGGGAATCAAAATTGTGCACGCAAGTGCTGGTAACTTTTTCGTACATCGAGAGGGGTCATTGACTCCCCTTCCCCCCACTTCCTCCCGCTCTTTCCCTCTTTATGTTAGCGTATTGGACAAAGTGTGTGCGAACAAACACTTTGTAACAAAATCAAACACTGGTGTTGGTTTTCTAATCTCTTCTTATTTATTCACGAACAAACAAAGTTCGTTAATATTAGCTAACAAAACTTTACACAGGAAGTAGTGTAATGTCTTCACGATCTGACGATTTAACTCGATAACATCCTGTGATAACTTCTGTGGTTTAGTACGATGAAGACCACACCAGGTCCTACGAGAGGGGTCGAGCACATCATTTCAAGGCTTGGTACAGGTAGGTGTTACGGCGTGGGACTTGGGTATCAACCAAGAGTGGGCCAAACGGCTCGTTCCAATTGCCCTATTCTATTCTATTTTATGTTCAGTGGTTCAGATAGTGATAAATTATACCCGGATAAGAATGAGCTAGGTATAAAATCCACTAGTCCTGTTGGTTTGAACGATTTCAATAAGGTTTCAAATCATGTATTGATAAATCAAACATCCCATAATTTATATGAATTAAAAATTATGAAAACACATTATGTATCTATTTCATGTGATTTAACGATTAATGATATAATTAAGAGGCATTAAAATCTTTAAACTGTGGGTTGAAATTGTGTTTTTAGTAAGGGGTTTTCAGGCTAACGTGAAATTCATTGGTGATTGAATCCATGTTTTCAGTATCATAGCGCTTTTTCGAGAGTACCGTGGCTGTTAAACAAGGCGTGTATTCTGGTCGTCACCCTTCTTTGCAGAGGTTGTGTGAGCTCGGTGGGTTCACAGCTACTGCAATGTAGGTCTTGTTTTAGTTTATCGCTATAACCTACCAAGGATTTACCAGCATGGAATAATTATTCCTTCAATTGTTCACACAGAGAACTCTTTCTTTATCGCCAAATTAAAAGTAAAATATAGACACACCGATCATTTAATATAATATGTATGTATAACAAGCGGCTATTGTTGTACCAGCCAAAAGCTTTTTATCGTTTAATTTCAAGGATATTATTCGAACATAGTAGATATTTCTCATAGGTATAATTACATTACTCAATGATATAGTATTGCATTAATGCCAGACTGTCCAAGCTATTTACATCAGCATACAATGAATGCTGATGGCGTGACTACTACCCATCAACACTTTACATGTTTATATACATCATATATTTATTTGAAGCAGGTACCTATCAGTCGTTTTTACGACTTGTATTTTATAATTCGAGTCGTCTACTTGCAACTGGATGTTATAATTTGACTCCTTAACAAATGTACAATTAAATTAGGATCTTGAAAGTGGGCGTCAAATTCCAATTTATTGTGGACTCATCCAGGCTTAGTTGTTCAGTGGCAAGGCCTACCAGAAGTTGCTCTTTGACGACCATTCAGTCTACTAGCAACTGCATCAACACAACCTCTCGGGTTTGCAAAGGTCGTGGTTTGACAACACTTTGGTCTATCATGAGTTGCATTTTGATTAACACTCATCAATTAACGCGGTTGTGTGAGTCTAAATCAGTGAAGTTACACGGCGGTAACGGTTCCCTTATCATTCTATACCCCAAACTCGTTAGCGTTCTTCTGCCACTCATGCAGGTTTTTCGGAATGAACAAATTTCGCTTCTCTAACTTACCGATCGACTCACGTACTTGAAACTTGTTAGCACTGTACTTGAGGTAAGATTTTTTCAAGTGTTCAATCCTTTCGAATAATCTTTTTACCTGCTGTTAATTTATTTTCATTACATATTTATCCCTTCTATTCTGCTTCATTTTTCTGTATTCGCTCTTACTATTTTACAGAAGTGCTTCAATTTAGCGACGGTATGGATGTGACTTTTTAAGAATTGAATGCACGAGTCATGCTACTTTTTATTACTAGATTAAAATGCATAGCATGATTCACTCAGCGCATGGCTTGCTTTTAAGCTTAAATTATCACCTTAATTTGAAGTCATGTCGAAATTTAATTCTCAAAAGAAAGAAATAGAAAAAATAAGAACCCACGCAATCTTCCGCCAAAAGTTTACTAATTTTCTATCGACTGGAGTACACGTACATTTTGTGTGTGTTGAGCAGAATCCGTACACACTTCTGTGTGTGTGAGCACATGGTGTCGGTCAGACGTACGGGACAAGCGTAACTTTTTTGATGTAACGGCCGAGTCGTGATAACGGTGTAAGCTTCGATCTACCTCTGTGGGCGATCTAAACTCCTTATCTCTGTAAAGTCGTGTCTGGAGCTCGTGCAGTTCTACTATCACCTTCGGACTCAGGAATCATAATCTTTCTCTTTATTGCTGTAAATTTGTGTCGTAACTATACCTTCATGTATTGCAGACGACTGGTAGAATGTATGCATCTCTAAAATGCATGGAATAAGAAGATGGGTGACTCACTTTTAATTCGTTTTCCTTATTTATGTATTCAATAGCGAATAAGTTTTAAGGAAATGCTCATGCTTTCTTTTGGGAGGGTTGTTTGGTAGGGACTGAGATGTACCACAAACCGAGAGATAAACATTTTTTTCATGTGGTTATGGTATTTCTCATCAAGGCATTTTACGCTTCGTCAAAGTCCAGAACGATTTTTTTGTGCGCTTGTATATTACTGTGTCTCCTACACCAAAACCAAATTCAGAAAGTCGAATTTGTTGTTCTTTTTTAATCCCAATGCCGCCGTCAGCTTTAAGTAGGATAATTTTATCAAAGAGTATGTTATTACTTTTTGAAATTTACGATAGAATATCGTGCTTAAGATTTATTATGTAAGGTCAAATAACAAAAGATTTCATACTAAGGATATTTTTAACCGTACTAAACTTGTTTGTGGAGAACAGAAGTTACATATATTCTCTTCAGATTAGAATATCTGGGAAAAAAATTTTGTTTGACGTAAAGAGTTTTCTGTTTGTAAGCTGTACATGTAAGTTTATTTTCTGAAGTATTTGAAGTCAATATCGTCGTGATATTTATCATACTCTGAAATTTTGCATCTTGTCATCTGAATGAGATATATTTTCAGTTGAATTTCAGATGTTGCCAACTTTTTGAACTGTGTTTAAGTGGAGTATATGTTTAGGAAATCAAAGCTCATACCTAGAAGTTTCAATCGTTTTTACACTGAAGAAGTTGAGATGTACATTCATAATAGCACGTGATGAATTTCAAAAGCTCATTTAATTTTTGACGTTGTTTTTCATTTTCAAGACGATAAGATATTTCGTATAATCACAAACTCAGATCTAAAAATCATGCATTACAGTTCCGAAGCGCCGTGTATTAATCCAAGATTATTTTTTATTTAGAATCCTTTACTCAATTTTTTAGAGCCGTATGTCATTGAAACACGCTGAAAGCAAAAATAGCCACGCAAAAATCATCCAAGTTTTTGACTCGGACGCTGATCTTACTGATATTAGTCAACCTAACATCGAAATATTCGCTCAGAACCATGCTGAAACTGACTTAGCCGTGACTGGATAAACATCACCTCGCAAAACTGACTGGCCTCGTAATTTTTAGCAGACCTGATTCTACACATTTTACACTGAGTGTGGAATAAAATATTGTGCGAAAGCAGCGAAATATTATGTATGGGTGCAGGCTGCTTGACCACCGGAACCTACAGAACTAAGGAATTATTGCAGTTTGCTGAATCATCTCACAATCTACTGAATCATTCGAACCGAGTGTGTGACTTTCTAATAGACTCACTGGTGGCTGGAATGCTCACACGAACTTAATGTTTTGTTATTTTATTGTTTTTTCCGGTCACGTTTTCTTTATTTTAATTATTTTATGTGTGGGAGGATGGATGTTGAATGCGGAAGCGGACATCATAGCAAGAAGTGTGGGTCTGGATAACAAACTGTCGTTCGTTTGTTGTATATTTTACGTACACACAATATAACATACAGTGAGGGTATTAACTATGAACCTTGCATAATATAGTTTTCATATACCCTCGAGTGGTTTCCAATAAACAGACAAATACAACACGTATTTAATATCCAGCCTCATAGTTAAATAAGAACTGAACACAGCATTGTTCTTTTGTCATTGTTGTCGTAGAAAACTGAAACCCTGGACTTGGTGTCTGGCTACCGAGGGTAGGTACTGGAATCTAGGAATTATAGTTCTTTAAATCTTCGATTTCCATCATATCCTACAGTACTGACATGTACGCCTCATCTCCTTTATTCGTTCGTGGTCACCCTTCTGAGATGAACACATCATGCCATTTACAAGTGACATGTTATACCGTACTAAACACCGTACTGAATACCGTATTAAATATAGTAGTAAATAGAGTACTTAATACCGTACTTAAAACTGTCAAATATCGTGTTAATACAGAGCTAAATATTGTATTAAATACATTACTATATAACGTATTGAATACTGTACTAAATACCGTACTAATTATAGTACTGTATACCATACTAACAATTTGACAAATTTTGGGGGCTTGTCACTCTTGTGCTCAAAGCTGATCGTTGGCGACAGTTGAAGGAGGAACTTTCTGATGCTTGGAATAATTCTATTTTCTGGACTCCATTCCTTGTCGGTGACAATGAATATTCTGCCCGAGACTGTATTTTACTGCATTTAAACGTGGCTACTGTGCACTTCCATGTCTGGTGGAACACAACTACGCTACTTATTCCATGCTCTGTTTCACAACAAAGCAGTAAACACTTGAAGGTTGTACCGTGCATGAAAGAAGGAACGCGTGTTTATTACAAGTGCTGCTGAATCTGAAGTGACCTTCCTATGCAGAGCACCAAGCTTATGAACCCAAAAACGTGTGTTGAAATCGGTCAATTTTCTATCGCGTTGAATTCTACTACAATCAATACTTTGCGACTAAAACTCGTTCAAGTGAAACGCTGATCACAATAAAGCCTCAGGAAATAGGGTAAGAGGTAAAAGCTTGTCTTCCCTACTGTAATGTGAAATCGTGTTAAAAGTTTCATAGTCGTTTGATGAAAAATTGTGCAAAATATTGGGCTGTAATCATCTGGTGCGTCACCGCCAGTTGTACGCGGTTTAATTCAAGGAAACACACTTTCAATCAACGTTAATTTAAACTACAGACTCAGTGCAAGCATTGTATATGCTTTGTTTTGTTCTTTTTTTTTGCTGGATTTGCCTTTTTTGTGTGAAATTGTCCATTGATTTGTTCCACGTTTGTACATATTTTGGATATCTAAGAAAATGCTTAAAATGAGGGATGTACAGAGTACGGAACACAACCTCCTTTTTTCAAAGCAAATCGCTTTAAAAAAAGGAAGTTATGTTGCTGCACCCTGTATGAGCATGAGTTCTTTTGTAATGTACAGTATCATTAAAAGGCAATGTTTGGCTGTTGAAGCAAACATGCCGCTGAGTGCGCACAAACTACGAAACTCATTTCATAAATTTGTATCCGATTTTAATATTCGATGAATAATATCTGATGAATTCAAACATTCATTATTTATTCGAAGAAATAATAATAGTAGGCAGATCCCACAGCGAGACTGCTATGGGATCGCTGAAGGTCGATTGAGGAAGGTACTTTCTCCATCCCTTCGTCTACGGAACGCTTTAATTACTGAGACTTTCTGCAGTCCTTTCCTGGACGACGGTAATGACGACTGATGAGGCCATGCTGACAGAGCGGGCCTTGAAAATGTGGGTTACTTTTTCCCTGTTATTTGCCACGTACACAATTCTTAGACCGTGATCTTAGTTTTCATCAAGCACCTGGTACGCTGTGATGAAGTCCTGAGTACATCATGCTGCGAACTATTGTGAAAACTCAATGAAATATACTAGTCAGTGATATATACTAATAGATTAAACATAATAGGGGATGGAATATACTAATGGATGAAATATACTATGGGAAGGAATATACTATTGGATGAAATATACTAAGGGAAGGCATATACTAACGGACGATAAAAATTATATACTAGGGGATGGAATATGCTAATGGATGAAATATACTAAGGGAAGGAATATACTATTGGATGAAATATTCTAAGGGAAGGAATATACTATTGGATGAAATATACTAAGGGATGGAATATACTAACGGACGATACAAATTATACACTAGGGGATGGAATATGCTATTGGATGAAATATACTAAGGGAAGGAATATACTATTAGATGAAATATACTAAGGGAAGGAATATACTATTGGATGAAATATACTAAGGGAAGGAATATACCATTGGATGAAATATACTAAGGGATGGAATATACTAACGGACGATAAAAATTATACACTAGGGGATGGAATATGCTAATTTGTGAAATACATTAATTAATGAAACATAAGAATTGATGGAATATACTAATTGCACGGTGCACTGAGGTAATCGAAATGCTGTCGATAATTGATCCCATCACATTAAGTCCGTAATTCTGAAAAAGTGAACATTCATTCAAAGTCCGATGACATGTTAGTAAGTAAGTACATATCATACATGAGCAATAAAAACGCAAAGGATCATTTATCTTGTGAAAATATTCGTTTAGATCTACTGAAGTCTTGCAGTAATAATAGAAATGCCCACTACTTGGAAAGGACCATGTTAGAAATGATTTTATGAGCCACATTTGTGCCACAGAATTTCAAATGGCTGCATTATTCTGGACCGCTGCAAAGTTAGATTACAATGACTCTTTAAGATTGCTTTATTATGTTACACTATAGACAGTTTATCTAGGACACAGGTATTGGTATTTAAAAAAAAGATGCAGTATATGTATCTACTGTATGTTTATATTCTCTTACAAAACATATGTTGATTAGTCACATTATTTTCGTAGAAAAGGTGTACACAAGATCATTGAACCCACCTGAAGGAAGATATGGCTCGTACAATAATGAGGTTTGTAGGCCAAACTTGCACAAAAAGTTGTTGTCGACTTCAAGAGTTTTTTCTTTAGAAGAATAAGCTTGAATTCTGACCATAATGTTTTCAGAAAGAGTTGAAGAAGATGTGGTCCGTGTGTAGGAAGTGGCACATTGTATTTAACACGAGTTTCTGGGCATAACTGTCATGTTTGTTTGTGTTGAGAGGTTACATGTCTCTTTTTAGTCTGCAAATTCTCGTAAAATTTCGAAGCAGTGGCGGAGAAAGTTATTGTTTTTAAGGGTATATCCATTACGTCTGAGTTGATATTATTTGCTACTCATATCTTTCCTTGATGAAACTTTTTATAATTAGTGATCGTTTTTGTAGGGAGTGCAGTAACTTCATAATTGATGTTAGGAAAAATTTTTGTGATGCACAAGCTTCTGAAAAAATTGATACAGAAGAAACATTAAAAATTAATATTTCCTTTTCCTGCAAACTTAATTACATTTTTAATTTAACTTCTTGAAATTCGATTGCCTAATTTTACTGAATGTTCGTAAGTAGTTCATACAAGTAGTTCATATATTGTAGTTTATAAAAGTATTTCATAAAAATACTTTATATAAGTAGTTCATATATGTAGTTTAAAAAAGTTTTTCATAAAAATACTTTATACAAGTAGTTCATACATGTAGTTTATAAAAGTATTTCATAAAAATACTTTATATAAGTAGTTCATATATGTAGTTCATAAAAGTAGTTTATATAAGGTCCGACAACAAAAGTTTAGAAGAACTTCGCACATTAATTTCAAAGAAGTTGAAATTCAACTAACAGTTAATTAATTCGACTATTAGTTTCACTACCAATTTAAAAAAACCAGAAATTTTCAAAACGCTGGTTCAAAATCAGCAGAAGTGAGCAGTGGGAACATATTCCGTTGCATTCTTTAAAGAGGAAAAAGCATGCTTTTTGAGGTAGCGCGCTTTATGAATAATTTTGTAAGCTGCTCTGGCTCACTCAAATACTTCAAATTTTTATTTGAAATGCTTCAAAAATGAGCAAATTTTTAAGCTCAAAATTTTAAGATCTCATGAGAACATTTAAATGAATTTTGGAGATGAAATTACTGTACAAAATCACTGTTGAGTTTCTGATTCCAAAACTGCTTGTGGATGGCTGCCAGGTAACGCGGGGCCTCTAGTTTACTGCTCCAATTCCGACGAAGAGATGTACGTTCCACTGCAGCTCCAGTTGAGCATCGTGTTTCCTAAGCATTTACAGCTAACGATTAAAGTTTAATTGCTCTAATTTCACAAGAGACTGAAGAGGGATGAGGTGTTTAGAAGCATTGGGGTAAAAATGTTACCTATGATGAAGCACGTCTCTCAACGGTCGCATACAATGGCAATTTAACGGCATAACTGTCTTTCCATGACGTCTCTATACAATACACTTAATGCAAGTCTTTCCTCACAATAGCTTCTCTGCAGAAAATTTTTGGCAGTTGTTGCGCACTCCATCACTCTAGCAGAAACCTCTATGGTACAGATTCATTTCGGTGGTATTTTTTTAAAGAGTATTTCGTGTAATGTTTTCAGAAGTAGTAGCTTGATTCCCCTCTCTTTGAATAATGTCTATATTCTGGTCAACATTCATTTACTTGTATATGTAGCTATATTTTTCTAGTAAGGATGTACCGCAGAATACGAGGCATGAAACATCCTTACTAGGCTCGACTTACCTGTAGATTAATTCTATCTTCCATTCAATATGCATAGATTACTTTATTTGTTTTTTGTTATAGAGTTTCCATGGCATTTACAGTCATTATTTTAGTCTATATATGGCTGTGTTAGCCTATATACTTTGTTAACCTGAATGATAATGTTAGTCTGTGTACGGTTACGGCTAGTCGATATATCGCTAAGCTAGAGTGCAAAGTGTTTAGAACAGCATAGTATTTAAGTAGTTATTTAAGAATGTTGATCAAGAGCCACCTGTAACTGCCTTAAGTGAGAGTCCTGTCCTGAATATCTTTACCTGAAGTTTATGGTTAGAATCTACAAATTATCGAAAACTTAATGAAATAAAACGAAATTGAAAACATTAGATAAATTCAACTACGAGTATTATATTTTTGCATTTTTTCCAGATATGAACCATTGAACTTGATTTGAAGTATCTACGTGTTTCAGAAGAACATAAGAACAAAGTCCTTGAATTTTTTCCAGTTTTATATATTGTGCCCACAAGTGATAATTGCAATGGTTTTCAGTTAAAGTAAATTGACATCAGTGAGTGTTGATAAATGCGGTTCATAACTACATAGAACTTCAACATCCACGTCTATTTTCCTCAACTTCTACCTCCATCGCGGGCACAATTTCAACTTCCACCTCCACTGCGGGTACAATTTCAACTTCCACCTCCATTGCGGGCACAATTTCAACGTCATTTTCAAATACCTGGAAGGTGATTGCTCCTTTGAAGCAGGAACAGGTGAGTTTTATAGTGTTAATCATTGTTTTGCTTAAGGTTATGAAAAATATTGCAAATTGCAGCGTACTTTTAATTACTCCTACACATGTATTGGTTCATAATTATTATTCCACTTCATTCATATTCCGCGTACAGAGTATGACCATATTTTCGTGCCAGTTTGTAACGCTAAATGTTTTCATAAAGGTAACGACTCCTAAATTGAGTCTCTTAGCTTGTACATAAAAGTCAAATTTACGTAAATTACGAAATACTCATACAAATCCTATATACTTTCATATGTGATACTTTTGTCCTTGGTGTCATTTTTTATACTGCTTTTGCCATCTCTTAATGAGCCTCACTTCAGCATTCTTATCAGGAAGTACGCCTTATTAAACTCGCTCTATTTGCTGGTATTGATGTCCAATTCCTGCACTAGTGACTGAAGATGAGAAGCCTACATTAAAAAACATCATTAATGCCCCTCAGCAAAATGAATTTTGTTTATTGCGAGGCGGTCTCGTGTATTAACAGCACTAGTCATTACTCTCTTTCTTGAGACTTGAAATTTCCATTTCTAATAACACATGTAATTGTGCTTCAGTTAATGTTACTTCTTCCTTAACTGTACTCCCATACATATACAAGTATACATAATCTATGTATAATTTATATAATATTTTTAGAAGCATGTGAAAAATATGAGTACTTATATTGTATACATGTATAGTTGAAGCATACAATACGTACGTCTATTGTTGTGAAGGTAATCCTCAAAAGAGGAGGTATGCATTGTTTAAATCATTATTGCTGTTTATATTTTTGACCCTGGCAAAACTGGCTGCGCTCTTTACAAGATTGTTAATCATTTCGGTGGGAACGCCTGCGTGGCAATTCTGGAATTAGGAACGGGAATCACAACCATTCCCACGCAGTCATCATATGTAGGATGTGGCGGAGATGTGGCAGCTTGTGGTGATGTGGCAGTTTATGGCAATGTGGCAGCTTGTGGTGATGTGGTAGCTTGTGGTGATGTGGCAGTTTATGGCAATGTGGCAGCTTGTGGTGATGTGGCAGTTTATGGCAATGTGGCAGCTTGTGGTGATGTGGTAGCTAGCTTGTGGTGATGGGGCAATGTGGCTGTTTGTGGCGATGTGGCAGCTTGTGGCAATGTGGCAGCTTGTGGTGATGTGGCATGTGGCAGTTTGTGGCGATGTGGCAGCTTGTGGTGATGTGACACCTTGTGGTGATGTGGCAGCTTGTGGTGATGTGGCAGCTTGTGGTGATGTGGCAGTTTATGGCGATGTGAAACTGATTCATAAAATTTCTAGCCTAAAATTAGGCAAGAAACCTAATGACAAAAGAAGGAACAAGCAGAAACTAAGAAACAAACTGGCAATAAAAAATTTAAAGATTTCACGTCCTAGTTCAAATCTTCACTTCCTGCATCTCGTATCTGTTTGTCAACCCCAAGTGTTTACCTTTGTGGTCATTTCTGACTATTGATGGGAAACCTCTGATTTACATCCTCTATTGTGGGAAGTGGATTTTCGAGATGCTCTTTTTTCCGGACGTTTTCGTAGCTTTTCGAGACGGATTTCTTTCAAAACGGTTTTATAAATTTTGGGGCTAAAGTTTTTCGAAATGGTTTTGCGAAGTTTCGAAACTTACTGGAAATCATGAGTGTAGTTGCTCATCTATTTTCAATCTTTGGGGTCGCGTTGATTTGGAAATTCCTGTACTTAATACAGACCTAATACAAAGCGAACCACAATGCCTTTATCATGGGTTGCAAGTCCAGAGACGTGTATTTTTTCGATATGAAGAGTCCTGCTGCCACAAGTTACTGAAACTTACACAGTTTGAAGTTAGCAGGATTTCAAACATGAAGGTCAAGCGTAATACAAAAAGCTAGTTAGTATTTTGCGCAGTGAATGCATTAAGAAATGATGCGAGAGGGCTAGTCAGAAAGTTTGCACTATAATACCATTTTTCACTTGCGAACCAATACGGAAAACCCTAAAATGTTACGGCCTTTGGCCAATTTTTTCCTGACGACTGATTTTAGATCACATTACGCTCGTAATGAGGTGCCGGACAACTTATTTTAAACAAGATTACACTCGTAATGACGTACCAGACGACCTATTTTAAATAATATAAAACTCGTAACGACGTACTGGACGACTTATTTTAAATAATATTTCGCTCGTAACAACGTACCCGATGACTTATTTTAAATAATATTTCGCTTGTAAAAACGTACCTGGCGACTTATTTTCAATAATATCAAACTCGTTACGACTTGCTCGACGACTCATTTTCAACTTGTTCCTGTCGTTGCATCTCACAGCACATCACAGTGGGATCCAGTCGAGCGAAGCGTGTATCTTACAGAGAGAAGAGCTTTGCATGCAGCTGAAGGCTCTTAGTCTCACATTGCTGTACAAAATTAGTTACATTTATGACTTTCCCCCTCATTACATCCTGCCGGTACGAGGACTTGTGTATGTATGTGTAGGATCACACCGTATTGTGCACGCTAGTTCCATGGTCACAGGCGAGTTGTAGTCATGTCTTTGCTTCTTTGTCTGCTGTCATTTCGTTTACACTGTACTGGACTATACTTACTGCACGGTGTAGTATATCGTAGTTACTAACTACAGTATACTGACGATAATTAATACCACATTCACTGGAAAGCTTTTCATACCTGTGAAAAATTTGTCGAATATCGCTAACGTTGGGCCTGCAAACAAGCTGTTATTTGATGCAGAGAAACTTCTTTTGTTGCGCTGACAAAAAATGACTAGATTAATGAACGGCAATAAAATCAGAATATGAGAAAGACTTCAGCACACAAACGAACCTCAATGCTCAGTCTTGGAGACGCAGACGAGAAAAAATACTCGTTCTCGTTCGTGTGAAACCGAAGAATGCGTGTCACGTTCAGACAGACCACATCGGTTTCTATCCCCTATTATTCGAATTTATCCATAAATCATCTTAAAATTATCGTTCTCATGTGTTTTTCATGATTATAAATAAACAGCGCAATTATAAGAAGGATTAAACTTCTTTAGGGTTGTAAGTGAATGAATTTTGAGTTCAATGAGCCTATATGACTTCTAAGGCCATTTTATATGGATTCAATGTAATGAACATTTTCGTAAGACATGGTAAGCTTTGTACCAAAAGAGCGCTGATCAGCAAGTATTGAGTAGTGAATAATAATTAGCAAACAAAATTAAGAAATAACGAGCAAATAATAAGTAATAAATGTTGAGTAATCAGTGATTGCGAATGCAGAACTATATGAGCTCACGCTTTCTATGAGCTATCAAAATTGGATAATTGTCTTAAGAACTGCAAACTTATTTAAACTTGCGCCACCAACTTCCAAAAGCACCAACAACTTTTTGTTTGATTTATTTTGAAGGCTTTGACTCGATGAGCTCTTTTAAAGTACTGCTGCGTGTATATCTATGCGGTTTACCTGCACATCTACAGTACATACCGGATAGGAGCCCGCATTTTTTATAGGACTAAATACGATGTATTTTTTATTTTTCTACACGAGTCTGTCGCGTGCTCCAAACTTTGAATAACTTACGGACCCAGACTGTTGTCTGTCGGCTTTTGACGGAGACAGTGGAGGATCGAAACATCGAACCGTCGACTTTTGACAGAGATAGCTGAGGATCGAGACATGGAACGGCTTTTGACGCAGACAGTGCAGGATCGAGACATGGAACCGTCGGCTTTGGACGGAGACAGTGGAGGATCGAAACATGGAACTGTCGGTTTTTGACGCAGACAGTGGAGGATCGAGACATGGAACTGTCGGTTCTTGGAAAAGAGTCAGGCCATAATTTTTTCCTCATTCCAGCGCTGCAGTGAGGCTTGCATTTCAAGTGCCGGAATGCCTGAGTCGCACGGAGAAAGCCTAGCTGTCCGCCGACGCCACTTTCCACGTGAGAGGCAAATTGTCCAAGACCGCTCGAGCACTTGGGCAGTGATGGGGTGTGTTTTGTGTTGGTGTTGTGCTGTGTACTAGTGTTGTGCTATGTGTTGGTGCTGTGTGCTGGTGCTGTGTTCGTGTTATGCTGTGTACTAGTGATGTGTGTTGGTGCTGCATCGTGTGCAGGCATTGTGTTGTGTGCGGACATTGTATTGTGTCTTGTGTTGCGTTTTGTTGCTGTGGTATGAGTAAGCTTCACCCCTCAAGGATCTCGTTCAGTGACACAAGTGTCAGCATTTTGTGCTGTGATATATGTTTTGAAAGTGCAGGACTGAAATACTACATATTGTTTTGAGAATCATCAAAAAAATAGGTTTACGATCTGTGAAATTAAGAACTGAAAATGTGAGCAGTGGCTTAAAGGGTTTGACACAGTTTTACCGCATAGTTATGTTACAGAAGAATTAAAAATAACGGAGGATCAATGTTCCAGATGTAAAATTTCTTTAAAAATTCTTATTATCTATCATAGGGATTTTATAAGCACTACCAAGAGTTCAAATTTTGGGTTATTTATAACACTAGCATTTGTCTACAGATAATAACACATGTGCAGACATCTGTGTGAACATGTGCAGACATCTGTGTGAACATGTGCAGACATCTGTGTGAACATGTGCAGACATCTGTGTGAACATGTGCAGACATCTGTGTGAACACTGCCAACAAAACTTCAGGTATTTCTTTATACTCCCACTACATCTGTCCTCTATTCTTATGGAAGTCGAGAGTTTGACTGATTGCAGTTTGTTTCATTGAGAATTAATTCTCTATTAGCTAGAGTGTAAACTGCAGTAGCTGATAATAGCTTACCACGCACACAGATGAATTAAAAGAGGATGTTTTTGAGAAGTTCTGAGTGTAGCTGATGCAGCACACAGAGTAAGACGGACAACATCGCTTGTTGCTACTGAACTATTCTTTGTGTATGTGATGTTGCAGTGAATTATCCGAGTCTTCTTATAGTAAGAACAATAATTTTTTAGAGTCCTAGAGGATTTAATTTTCGCGTATAAAAACATTGTTGTTGATTACTACACGTCTTTAACATTCACATGAGTCCTGTAAGGAGTCCAGTAACTTATAAATTTGAATGTTTTGTGAAAATGGTTCAGAAGTCCCTCTACATTCACCAGACCACGCATAACATTTACAATACATCATGCATTACATACCCAATAATGGGACCATATATCACCGCATTACATATGCACCACCAGTTATGGGACCATATATTACCGCATTACATTTGCACCACCAGTTATGGGACCATATATCACCGCATTACACATGCACCACCAGTTATGGGACCATATATCACCGCATTACGTATGCACCACCAGTTATGGGACCATATATCACCGCATTACGTATGCACCACCAGTTATGGGACCATATATCACAGCATTACACATGCCCCAACAATTACGCGGTCAGTTGCAGAGAGTAAAAGTTGTCTAGTAACTTACCTGCAGTTCCTGAAGTACGGAAATAGAACGCCAGCGGCCCTGAATGACATTAGACTGCATCTATGCCACCTCTTTTTGCCGTAGCCAAGACACCGACGAGAAGTTGCTCAGAAATACCGGTCAGATTTGAGCTTGATCTTATAGCTCCGTATGCTGGATACCGACACTAGAATATACAGCTGCCAACCTACTAAGCCATATTGATCACGCTGAAATTATTTACTTCATAACAAGAGTCTTTCAGTCAATGAAAACGTACTTTAAGTAACACAATAGCTCTGGTAACACACGGCGGCACACATACCAAGTTTCATTCGTAACCCTAAAATTTTTCCGTGCTTTGCCGGCGGACGCTGGAGAATGTGCGAAAGCGAAAGGTTCTGAGAGGTTCAGGACCGGTTGTGGCATGGGGGTGGCGGTGGGGCTGTGCAGAGACGTGGTATGTGTGCTGGTACAGTGCTGTGTTGTACAGGTACAGTGCTGTGCAGAGACGTGGTATGCGTGCATCAGATGCTGTACTGTACATGTATAGGGCTGTGCAGTACAGGTGCTGCTGTGTTGTACAGGTGAAGTGCTGTGTAGTACAGGTGCAGTGCTGTGTTGTACAAGTGCAGTGCTGTGTAGTGCAGATGCAGTGTTGTGTAATGCAGGTACAGTGCTGTGTTGTACAGGTGCAGCGCTGTGCAGTGCTGGTACAGTGCTGTGTTGTGCAGGTGCAGTGCTGTGTAGTACAGGTACAGGGCTGTGTAGTACAGGTGCAGCACTGTGCTGTGCTGGTACAGTGCTGTGTCATGCATGTGCAATGCTGTCTAGTTCAACCGAGCCGTTAGAGTACAGGACAGTGTAGTGCAAGTATTGTGCTGTGTAAGACGAGTACTAGTACTGTTTGCTACTTGTACGATGCTTTGTAGCAAAAGTACAGAAAATTGCAGTACATGTACACTGTCTAGCAGTACACACCAGTACTACAAGCACAAACTGGCAGCTCGCTGCAGCACATCTCCGTCACTAATACAGCGAACAATAAAGAACTAATACGTACACTCGAGTTAGTTTCATTCCAGTACGAAGATGAAATTCTGGAAGCCATGATTTCAGTTTTTTACAAGCGTAAAAATAGAGCCCACCTTGAACAATACAATCGTGCTCTTTGTTCATGAGCACAAGTAGGGTCTACAGGAGGACCCCAGGGAAGTTGGGATGCTGAGCTTTCTGATAGGAGTTATCACACATTAATGTGTTAATCATGCCTGTCTGCCTCAGCTCTAACGTGTAGGGCTTTGCGGAGTGTAGAGTGGTATGAGCTAAGTGTTTTATCTTCAATTGTTGGTCTTTCAGACTTGAGAATTCCTAACTGCTAAAAGTACAGCTGTTCTTAAATGACTCGCAAAATCCTTGTGCATAAGCTGATATAATTTTGGGCGGTTTATTTTCACTTGATGAATTTCACATTTCGGAGTTTTTAGTTTATTTTAACCTTTTGAGTCCAAACGTTCATTCCCTTTACTTGGTGCATCATACTTTCAGTTATTAAAAGAACAGCAAAGCCCACAACCACATACGCTTCTAGTGTGCGAGGTGGACCTTTCACTGCCACCATGACGGCCCACAGGCATCGAGGTCAGAGATGGTACCGAGTACCATAACTGATTTTCTTCAGGTGTGTAACCCAGTTTCCATAGGTATCATAACTGAGTTTCCACATGTACCATAATCAAGTTACCACAGATACCATAACTGAGTTTCTACAGGTATCATAACTCAGTTTTTACTGGTACGATAACCGAGTTCGTATACATACTTAAACCCTGTTTGTATCGGTGCGATAACCGAGTTTATATACATAGCTTAACCCAGTTTCTATCGGTACAATAAACGAGTTTTTACAGGTACCATAACCCAGTTTCCACAGGTACCATAACTCAGTTTCCACAGGTACCATAACCCAGTTTCCACAGGTACCATAACTCAGTTTCCACAGGTACCATAACCCAGTTTCCACAGGTACCATAACCCAGTTTCCATGTGCGTTACACAACTGAGCGCGTGTGAACTCGAATAAATCTTTACGACACACATGCGCTAAAGTCGTTTGAAATACGTGTATAAATTTAGGTGCGCTATGCTTCAAGAATCGGTATACGGTAGGTTTTAATAAAATTAATGAAGTGAAACTTTGACCTTAAAATTGCGTTTCATTTGACTTTCATATAGGACTGAAACAAACGCATATAATCGAACTCGGTGCCCCTTTAATTTTAATTATTTAATTAGTTAAGATGCGGTCCCTAGTTTTTAGTCCATGATCTTAGATTTTTACCAAGTTATTTTCACTGAAGATAGTGTAAATTTCTCGTGGAATACCTATTTTTGTAACAAATTTATACGGTAAAGATATACATATTTTAGGGTTAACAAATCTAGTTCAAAACTTTATTGAAATAAGTTCCAAGATGAGTTTCTCATAGCAAGGCCTTATATCACTATTCAGGAATAATAAAATTAGTACACGTATCTTTTTCTTACAGATTTTTAAAAAACGTTACGCTACATTAATTTATAAAAACACTACGTTCATCTAAAGACTCATAAAGAAAATTTTGGTACGTAAATTTACTTTTTGAGCTCTATTTTGGGAACTAATTGTTAGTGTATTACATACTTCATTATAGCATATAACTTCGCCGTTTGTGAAACAGTCGTGAAAGCAAAACTGCTCAGTAGTCTATAGGAACAATTCAAAGAAGATCATTGTAGTGCAGTGAAGGAATTTTTCATGAAGAGTTAGCCAATAATCAAACAATTCATGTCAAAATCTGTCGCAATAAACTTCACTGTTTCGAAGTTTCACTGATGATATTATAAGGATTTTTTATCCTCAATAACTCTAGGGCCACACCTTAATCTAGTTCAGTCTAGTTTCTAGTTTTTGAACCGTCGATGATAACAATGATGGTGTTCATTTTTATTGTTAATCGTAAAATTTTATAAGTATCAACACAAAATTTGTCTTCCGTGTTTGACAAACTCTATTGCCTGACAAAGCAGAACCTCGATACAATTTTTCAAGCATCTATTTGTCTGCCAAATGAAGGTGGTTCATCATATTCTTCAGTTCCAAGAGATGGAAACAGCTTACCAGATGAAGTTTCGTCTTCATTGTACAAAACTTTATATTTTTCTTTCCGTAACACAACAGAAAAATAACTTCGTACAACAAACACTTTTCTTACAAGAACCCGAAGTGAAAGTTTAATGTCATAATACGAGGACTTATTGAGTTAGAGAGTGTTATGTTTTTAGTGAACAAAGTATGTCGCTGCTGGGCCAAGATTTCGATTTGAACAATCTCTGAAACAAATCTTTTGATTGACAGCTGTAACTTTCAAATTAATTCTAACTCATCTTTAGGGATCGAGCTTAAGTTAATGGTTATGGAGCCCTTACTTTTTCAGGCCTCTCTTTTTTGCTCTTTCGAAGCATTCTTTCTCACACTTACATCAGACCTAGTATAAAAATGTTATATAGACTCTAGTATCTTAATTCGAGGTTGATTTCATGTATATACCACGTTTCTATGACGATATTAATTAGAAGTTCTGCAATTAAGACAAAAGTTATGTAAAAATATTATTCCGCCTGGAATATTTATTTATTGCCTGGATAAAAATATGGTTGACATAGCATAAACTATGAATTAAAATACACTCGTATGTTGAAATTCAATAAACCAAATAAGTAAAAGCATGCAAAAATGTGTGACTTTGGAATTTTAGCTCATACATGCAAAGGGGCATATAGTGATTGACTTACGATACAAAATATTTTCTTAAAAAGTATATAATACCTGTACAAAACGCACGTCACTGATGGGTATCTGACTGTTATCCCACAGGCACTCCTAGCGTTCGTGCAGTTACTGCGGTAATTCTAGTTAAGAATTTTGCCCTGAATGTTACGCAGAATTATTTATGAATGATGGTCTTACAAGATGCTTATTCAGCCTCAATTTACCTGAGTGGCTTGATTAGTCCTCGGGAATTACGGCTGAAAAACTTGAAATTAAGGACCGTTCTCAGGTCACGGATCATGGGAGGGAGTCTCACGGCGCGACAAGAACGTCACGGCCGAGTTCAGCCAATCATCGCCTGATCTCTAAACACGTAAAAAATTCAAAAAAATTCAAGCCGAAGGAGAAACTGTATTTTTTAAGAGTCTCTTGGTTAACTGTTAACCGTACACAAGCAGTGCCGCTGTGTGAACGCGCATAACAGGGAGTGATTTCTGAACAATTCAAAACCGTGAAGAACGCTGAATCGTGAGGGGTTGAGAGAAGAAAATAGTGTTTATTTTAATAGGGACTATTATGTTTTATATTTTGAACGAAGGAACTGGATGCTTTAGAAGTGCGGAGAGAAATACATACATAAATGAGAGAAGGTGTTTCTAGTCATTAAACTTGAATGCCTGGTGCGCTAAATCAGTTACTATGTGTAAGCTTACTCCTAAAAAGGCTAAGAAATACTAGAAAGAAATTATACGGTTTTGTACAGGAAATATTATTTTTAAATTGGGAGTTATTGTTTGTTGCATCAGTAGCACTACGAGGACAAATCGTAGGCTGAATCGTAGAAGTCATAAAAAATTACATCACGTAGCAGGAAATTCTCATTGCATCCTTAATTTAAAATATCATTCTCTATGTAATCTCTGTGATACTGTGAAAAGAAATGCTTACTTTTTTGACTTATATCTAAGCTATGTGAACTATGAAACACATTTTAATGATCAACGTTGAAAAGTTTAACATGTCATACAAACCGTTATAATTACACGAAATTTTGAGGCCTTGTTGTGTTGCCAGTTTGATCCCCACAAACTGTACCATATTTATTGAGTTTATTACCCAGCACAGCTCTAATGCCTCCACACTACCTTGAACTCAAGACGAATTTCTAGCTGCCACAACAGGTTGTCGCTGTGCTTGTGAACGTAGGACCTCGAAATCCAATGCAAGGAATTAAAGCTTCAGTTTTTGCTTTCAACCAATTAGCAAGGGACCATTTATAAACATTTGCAATGCTACGAGGGATTTTTCGTTGTAAAGGAACTTAAAAATGTTTTATTTATAGAAAAGAATTTCCATACTGAATTATATCTCTTTTCTTTTGGCTTTATTTTTTCTTGGTAGATGCCACAATCAAAACATAATTTGATATCGAAATATTTTTGACGTCTATAGAAAATTTCAGGGCATCAATAATTGTTTTGAATCTTTTTACCCTGCAAAATAAACGTTATTACATGTAATTGAAAATCAAGGAAGTTTCTCAAGCCGACTGATTCAAAGCTTTTTATCATAAAATTACAGCTTCTTGCTTCACATCCTGCCATGACTGTGCAGGTTTAGTCATTTTTGGGGTAAGAAAACTTTCCAACGAGATTTGCTGACCTCAGAGTGTGTGTCTTGTACCATCTCGACGACCAGGTGAAAATAAAGCTACTTCACCTTGAACTATCTAGTCTTACTACTTTGTTCGAACTTTAACTTATGGCGGAGGACCACTTTATTTCTCACTTCTTCTCATTTATTTCTTCATCAAGATGTACGCTTTTTCATCAAGATATACGTTTCTTCATCAAGATATACGCTTCTTCATCAAGATGTACGCTTTTTCATCAAGAAACACGCTTCTTCATCAAGATACTCGCTTTTTCATCAAGATATGCAATCGGTAATTTTAATACTTTTGTTGCTTTGAGAAGTTTTTGAGTCTCAAAAATTTGCAAGAAATTCTGTAGAGATTTCCTGCCTCTTATGTAGATAAAATTGCAAAAATTAGTCAAATAATTTGCAGAAAACAGATAGTAATTCAAAAAAATATTTTGTTAGGGATTGAATCGTGTTATTGAAGCTTCTTGTTTCTCACCGAAATACAGTAAGAAAGTAATTTTTAAAGCATTTTTCAGTCTAAATTCATTGTTCGATGAAATGTCCGTAGATTTTTAAAAAAATTTCTACCGAAACTTCACAGTTGACAAAAAAGTTCAGATTGAGCTGCAAGTGAAAAGATCTGGTCTTCATAACTACCTGAAGAAATAATGTGCATTTCCTTATGTCTTTCTATTACAATGAAGATGTCTTCAAAGTCTGACTAATTGTGCTGTTGTTTTCACAATATTATAGGTGACAAAGATAAAATTGGATTACCTATTATTGTCAACTAGTTACTTCATAACCCATGCTAAAATATTTATGATAATAGGGAAGCTTAATTTTCAGAACATTTCATCTGGACCTGCAAGAGAAAATAATTACGTTCATAATAGCAAATGGAAACACACTGCAGTTTATTGGTTTTCATCGCATTCTTTTGCGTTAGGCAGCGTCTGTTACATCTCCCACCTAGACCGATTATTCTGTGCAGGTATTCTACCTAACGTGACTTGTCTCGCCAAGGTCAGTGTGGCATCAAATGTGTTGTGAAATGCCATGTTTCTCAATATTGTTTCAAGCCTCATAATAATTTTTGCCGAACACAAAGTCGATCAAGACCGAGGACAGTTTTTATTATATAGACGTCATTATTTTACTGAAATTATTTAGTGATTTAAAATTCGACGTCAAGTTTACAGGATATTAAAAAATGGACTAATTGTGAATTCAATACTGTCGTTCATTTCATTCTTAAATCATCTAATAAAAGTCTCTTTGAATCATTACATAAATAACGTTATTAGGCTTAAAATATTTATTAAAAATACTCATACTGTATAAGATACTTTTCCTATATCAATGTCACATTATTTTGTGCATCACCTAACGAAATTCAGTTCATAAACATATGCATTAGACACATCAATGAGTTCATCAAGCAATTTTAGAACTGAGTCAAAAGCTCAAAATAATTATTTATAATACAAGTACAATAGCTCCTAGGAAAAAAGGACACCAGGCGTTGTGAGGGCGAGTAAATTTTAATTGTAGTCTTACGAATGCTAGTATTTATGTATCTCTCTCATCATTTCGGTAGATTGAACACAAAGTGTTTAGATAGCGTTTTATTACTTCCGTGCCCGTTTGTGAATGGGATAGAGTCAGTTTCTGTCTATCATTTCAACGACATGACCACAAAATTTACTGTCGTGTTCTAAATAATTCCTTCTTTGTCTTCATATAATTGAACAAACTATTGCATCCAGATCGTGTTCGTTCGTCCGATGGCAATTGGTTTCATGTACCGTTGTCTGATCTTCAGTTTCTCTGTTGTTTTCGTCGTATTTTTTTCGCTGGCAGTTTGTACATCTGCATCATGAAATGATCTGGTTATCAATAAATTTTTGCCCCGAAGGGTACAAAATTTGCAAATTGTTTCCGGTATGAACTTATTTTTTAATGAAAATTTTTTACAGCCATAGGTGCCTCAATTCAAACGAGTTCTAAGCCTGTTCATTCATCAAATTTCTACTCAAAGAGGTTGAACACACTACTCAATAATTACTGAGTACGTAGTTCCTAACTAAGAATCACAGTTCCTCCAGCGACATTCCTGCGATAATTCGTTCACCCCTTGATTGATGCAATTTGTATCAGATGCCTCACTTGAAATTTGATCCAAGGGTCATAACTTCATGAGAGCGGTCCGACAGCATCCCGATGCTCATCGGACCGGCATCCTGACCGTTTTTTATCGGCCATCCACTTTCCAACTCGCACGACGGCCGTCAACCGTTGCAGACACGAAACAAAGTCGTGGGAACGCGATCGAACGTCGTGACCGTTCTTGAGCGACTTTTCAGAGCAGCGTTCACAGGAGAAATGATGAAAAAAGATGAAACAAAGTTGGCAACTTAGAAAAGATGGATTGTGAAAGCCGTCTTTGTAACTTCGATTGCAATTTAACATTCAGGCAACACTAAAAGAGATTTCAAATACATGATCAGTTTTCAAAAAACCTGACTCTATATGTCACGTCTTGGTAAAGCCATTTGCGGGTGCTTAATTGGAGCAAATGTTAATGATCAGCCGGGTGAAAGTAATTTTTCACTCGTATTTGTTATTATTTCACTTGCACACGTACACTTGGGTTACTGACCGATTGTTCAGAGCTATGTGTGGGGCTGGCAGCTTGTTATTGTCTCGTCATTAAACTGGGATTGAAAATTAACCCATTGACTTACAATTTACGTTGCTGCATCGTTTTTCAATGAAAATAATATTATTTTACGATGATATCCATTTGATTGCTGAGCCTGACTTGATTGTTGGTAATGATTGCAAAAGCTACAGTGCATGCCACATTTTTGTGAAGGTCGTACAAGTTTCTGCGTTCAGTTTTATTTTTTAAAAGACTCGGTTTGGGCAACGAACTTCGTGGTCATCATGAGGGAGAAGACGAGTTGAAGTAATTCAACCTCAAGGTCAGTCTGACAAGTGTACAGATGAGAAAATTTTTCACCGTGATGAGCACTGGAATCCATTATTCCCTTTGCACCATTGATTGATCTCATAGTCATGGGATGATTCTTGTAGTACAGTATAAACGCTCTTTCTTCTTATTATATTCCTTACTGAGTGTGCATAAAGATGCAAATGCTAAAAAAATAGTAGAAAATTAGTAAGTTAGTTAAAAATATTTAGATGCTCTATATGGATGGGGGACGAATAAATTGATAACGATTTTGAAAAAAAAACACAGAATAAACAAATAAATGAAAATCAATATCACTTGCGAATGAAATATTCTAGAAATTTTTTTATTACATACTAAAGAAGCTAAAAGTCTAAAGCGGGAATAAATCGCTCGTAATTTTCTACATAAGGTAAAAAAGGAAACCATAACACTGCAGTCTGTTGTGCCTTAGGCTTGGGTGTTGGAGCGAGGCTGGATGCTGGCAGCGTCTTTAGAACGCTCTTTGAAACGAGACTACAAGAAGGCTCGTTTAATTGCTCTCTTTAAGTTTCATAAAAAAGTGAACGCAGTTCCTTTCAACTCCAGGAAGCGAAAAATAAAATTGAAAGGCTGGAACAGTGAAAGAAAGATAGAAGGAAAGAAAGGACTAGAGAAAGAAAAAACATTCTCGCCGTCTGTGTCCGTTTATCCATGTAGTGGAACATTTTTTTTGAAGAGCTTTCCGTCAGTTTTTGGCAATTGCTGCAGCGGAAGTTAAAAAGTCAGTCACTAAAGAAGTAGCGACGAAATTCTAATTAAAATTAGTGTGTGTTTCAGTTACTTAAACTTTACAATAGAAAAAATTCTTGAATTCGTAAAATATTTACGAAGCTATCGTACTTTTGCATGCAAAATCAATTGTGATTATCGTCCTTTCTTAATTGGGGACAAGTCCCCTACACAGTGTACGAGCATTGATGCATCAACGCTAAGTACAATGACTATGCCGTGCCTGCACATTTATGTATAAGAAATTCTCAGCTCTCCATCACTGTGGTGCATTCCCAGGTCCACCTCTAGGCTCTTACTTATTGTGTTGCTGAAAATATTCTTTCTTCTTTTGTTTGTTTTTCGATGTTTTTTCTTGTTTGCTTTGATTTGTTCTTTCTCTTATGCTCTTATTGATATTTATTTTGCACTGGAGTTGTACGTCTTACTTAAATACCTGAAATGCAGCTCATCGCTTCTTGGAAAAGTATTAGACGACAAGAATTTCTCTCTGAGAAGTTTTCAAAGTATTTATTCACAGAGAGATATTTTTTCTGGGAAGCTTTTCAAGTATTGGTGGAGGGATTAATTTTTTGTAGGAAGTATTTTCAGTATTCGTGGAGGTTAAGTTTTTCTAGGAAGGTATTCAAGTATTCGTGGAGGGGTATTTTTTCTGAATTTTTTAAAGTATTCGTGGAAGGGTAATTTTTCCAAGGAAGTTTCTCAAGTATTAGTCAAAAGGAATGTTTTTCACAGACGTTTCTTATATATAAGCTAAAGGGTATTTTTTCAGAAAAGTTTTTTGATAATGATGTTCAACATTTTCTCTCTATTGAAAAGCTGGATATGATCAGTACAAAGTTGTTTTGTATCATAAAAATATTTTTGCCGGCGGCTTTGCACGCCCTACATGAACTTATCATAACTAAAAGTGCTCACTTTTTGTAATACGTGAATGTTAAATTTTAAATACATTCATTCTGATTCATAATAATATACTATAGATATAAGGCATATTCATATACAGTCTTTCGATAGCCCTTCAGCTGTTTTGTATCTTGAAGGCATTTTTTATTGTTTTTTGGGCTAAAAATACTGTTTTGTGTTTAGAAAAATGTATTATTTGAATCACAAAGACTACAGCAAGACGGTCAGAATGCCCCGTTACAAAGTTACACACAACAAAGTTATTTACAAACTAAAACTTTCTTCCACTTCATGATGGACCGTGAATTTAGGACGGAATGAATTTCTGTGATGGTGAACGACGGAAGGTGTGGTTTATGCTGAACAATTCCATTCAAATTTAGCTTTCTTTACATTTGAGAACACGGACCCAACAAGTCTTTGTGTTCTGTGAAAGTCTGGTCACGACAAATGCACTGTCAGAAGACCTGGTGGGACGGTCGACCTCAGTTTGTACAGGAAGACTCCAGTCATTACAGGGACTCTTCAGTCGTTTCAGCAAGACTTCAGCGTAGAGTACTGAAAACAAGAGTCTGGTCATTTCATAATGACTAGCGTTGTTACAGTAACATTATGGAGTACTTGAGGCAAGATTCTGGAGTCATTTATGTAAAATTAGCGTTATTACAGCAATATTGTAGAGTATTTAAAGCAAGATTTAGTAATTATTTCATAAAGATTAGCGTTGTTGCAGCAATATTGTAGAGTATTTAAAGTAAGATTCTGTAATTATTTCATAAAGATTAGCGTTGTTACAGCAATATTGTAGAGCATTTGAAGCATGATTCTGAAGTCATTTCAGTAAAACTAGCGTCGTTACAGAAATACTGAAGAGTTTTTATTGAAATTCTGTGGTCATTCGAAGATGACTATCGTTGTTACAGGTGCAGCTTGTCTTGTTCGCTGCTTGCATCATCAGATAATGAGATGATGGTACTACAGAGAGTGAGACCTTTATGATAACGAGTATACTAAATCAGTGTAATCTCGTCCATTCTTGAGAGCTTTGAATTACGCACACCTTCCCTGGAGTAACCCAAGAACGTCATTTCTAGTTCTATGATGAGTTTCATGTAGGACTGAATATACACAACAGAAGCGCTTGCATAACAAGAGCTGCAGAGACAGGAAAGTTATCATCGAGGTAAAACAATCACAAAACCTACAATACATCTACGATTCAAAATGATCTGAGCTAGTTCCCATAAAAAATAATGATTACAAAATATCTCACTTTTGCTTTTCATTTCCTGTTACCTACCACCAGGAGGTTTGTCAGCAGCTTTATTTAAACGGTGTTGGAAATGCCCTGCTATTTTTTATCAGTGAATCTCTCCGGCCCAGAAAGCCCAAGTCACGGTTTTCTCAGCCCTCTAAATCACCGCTACCTCCGCAAAAGCTCTTTAATTTTCACCCGGTAGAAAAATTACACACGAATGACACGAAGTTTTCACGCTTCTCATAGTTCCCATTTGAGGCACGCTTTTTTCGCGGAATTTTAAGAGATTGCTTTTGTGAACGAAGATGTTGTTAAGGCTTTTAATTTCTTTTCAGAAAAAGGATTCTGAGAATTTTACGGTGAATTAAAAGAACATGGATCTACCAAGAATTCGTTTATAAGGAATAATTTGGGGGAAAATTAAGTCATTCAAAAAAACTCACAGACAAAATTGCGATTAAATAAACAATAATTCTGGATGCATTTTACAATATAGATTTTCCTAAAAATTTTACGATTTTTTAGAGCCTACACGAATTTTTGGCTTGGGTTTTACTGTATTGTGGTAGGATGCGCTCAAAATTCCTTTTTACTTTCAATGTTCGTTTTTCCTGAACTGATTTTCCTTTAAAGTTGGACGATTTCACATTAGATTCATAATTTTCTACGATGGTATTTAAATGAGGAATTATATGAGTTCTTCGATGATCGTTAAGAAAATTTCAAAAGGCCGTACGGACTTTATTTCCATAGTTTGACAATTCCACAGTTTGCCTAGTTTGCTCAGTTTGTACAGTTTGCACAGTTGCCAGTTTGCACAATTGCCAGTTTCCACACTTTTTAGTTATTCAAGTTTTACAGTTTCTACACTTTTAAAGTTTTACAGTTTGTACAGTTTTCACAGTTAGCACTGGTTACACAGATCACACAGGTTGTTCACAATGCACAGTGGGCAAAGTTGGAACAATTTGCACAGTTTGCGCAGATTACACAGTGGGCACAATTTGCACAGTTTGCGCAGATTACACAGTGGGCACAATTTGCGCAGTTTGCGCAGATTACACAGAGGGCACAATTTGCACAGTTGGCACAATTTGCACAGTTTGCACAGGATGCACAGTTGCCACAAACAAAGTCTTCCCCGAGCTCTGGTCAGGCTGACAGTGTTTGATGACAACCTATAATGACATGAGTAGTCACTCGGGTCGCATGCCTACTGTAAGCGGAACTGCGTACGTGACTGTACATTGCTTGTTTGCGTGCAGTATTTGAGAAGTGACAGTTACCGCATTTGACGGCTTATAGGATGCACTATTTTTCTAAAATTTTGGCTCAAAAAATGGCCCTGCGTCTTATCATTGTAGGGGAAGTTTGAGAACTCCCGCAGGCCTAGGCAAAGCTTTTTTCTGATGCTCACTAACCCAGCTTACGGTCAGTACTTCGTCTTATAGGCCGTCAAATACGGTAAATATGAGACGTTTCTGTCTGTCTGTCCCAGGCTCTGTCAAACCATATCATGTTTCAGGGTTGGAAAATAAAAAATCTGCATGAAACATTCTTTGCTGAATAATGTGGGTCTTTTTCGAAACTATGCCTTGCTGAACGTCACATCAATTTGTTATAATAATTTTATTCAGTTATTATTATTTTTATTATTATTATTATTATTATTATTATAATATTCTGAGTTTTACCACCGCAACCATTTTATTCATTAAACCGTCGTCAGTCGCAACACGTATTTCTGTTACCATATATACTAGTCTCCATGCTTTACCCATCATGTATTTGAATGTGTAATGTGTGTACGTACATGTGTATTGTATACATGTACATGTACGTGAGTAGGCTTATAACATTCATTCATTTGCTCGAATCACAATTGGTAACACAGCATAAAGAGCTAAGAACTGGAAAAAATTGGCAGTGTATTAGAAACTTTTTAAGATAACCTACATACTGGTAAGTTGCGCTAGTCTGCTGTACTTCAATAATGGATTGCCTTATCTCAGGGTGCAATTCGACTTTATAACACAGATTCTAATCTCAGATTCTCTGGACGTACCTTTGCTCAACTATTCTTAATTCCAGCAAGGCTGGTTCTTGCGATCGATTCTTATGCTGTTGTCTACGTCTGTTGTTGCTACCGGAAGTTTGGAACGTCTGCATGAAGACCTTTAGTTAGGCGCAGGAAATAACTCCTTTCCTGAGTAATCAACAGCTAGCGAGTCTGGCTGTTTTGTCCTCGTCAATCAAAGAAGCCTTGGGAAATTGATGGAACTGCAAGTTCTTTGAGAAGTTTCTGGGATGTCGTCGAACTTCATTGAGAGAGCTTTTATCTGAGAGGATTCTTATTTTTCTTGCGAGCGACGAGTTTCAGAAAGCTATGAACAAAGCGTGAAGTCACGAGAGAATTGGTTGAATTTGTGTAGGGATTTCCAAGCGCTCACAATTGGTTGATCTACTTTATTTTTAATTCAATGACAATTTCATAAAAGTATATTATATTAACTTAATTTTATTGTAGAATATTGATCATAATAGCTCTGAGCATAATGTGTTCCAGAATATTAAACTGTTTGGCAGCTACAAAGTATTGGAGTTGTTTCATTTTATAAAGGGAAATTCACCCTCAACATCCCACCTTTAGGGTAGTAAAGCTCAGTCCTTATAGAGCTTGTTTGATTTAAAGCTCAACGAGACGCAACCACTGTATGGTATGACCTAGGAAATTACGGACTTGTTTCAAAAATCCCAGTTAGTATATGATACGTTATAAAGAAACGATGAAACTGGCTTATTTTCGGGCTTGGAAAAGTAGTTTAGGCTGTTTTTATCTCAGTTGTTTTTATCTCAGGCCACCGTAGTCGAGTGGTCTGCGGCCCGTGTTCTGTATCGGGTCTCTGCTTGTGCAGAAAGACTGCGGGTTCGAAACCCGGCAATGAATACGAGCTGTTTCTCGTTTCACGCCGTGAGCTCGCACCTATCGGTAAGCCCACAACTCCCCGCCCATGGACACATCCCAGGATCGTCGCATGGAGCTCACCATCACCCTTACTCTAAGAATGTTAACCTAAAGAATTTGAAAAACCAATGTACTAAATGTCTATGTACTGTGTACTTGATTGGAAATAAAGATTGTTTGTTTGTGGAAAAAAAGTAAAGCTTGTTCTATTTAGTTCTTATAATATCGGGTTAAGGAATTTAAACGTAAAATACGACGTATTCATCACTGAACAACTGTACAGGGATTGACCAAATTAGAAAGCTTTTTTATTCACAGTGAAAGGGAAATCTAAGTACTTAATAAACCTAATAATTATTAACTTAATATTACGCTAAAGCTTATTTATGAACTATTGAATTTACATGGCCAATTATGAATCAGCATGAATTGCAGGAATTTCTATACATTAGAGACTCACCATGCGTAGAATACCGGATTTTTATACGTGTATATATACAGTATACGTACAGTATGTACACATATCATACAGTATGTATGTATATTCCTAAAGTATATATTGCACCAGTCTGAAGAAATGAAACACAGTTGTGTACATCACTAAATTGAATTATCAATTGCCATCCTCGTAAAATTTAATATAGCTGCTGTGCATTGCATGAACGCTGCTGTGCATTGCATGGACGCTGCTCTGCATTGCATGGACGCTGCTCTGCATTGCATGGACGCTGCTCTGCATTGCATGGACGCTGCTCTGCATTGCATGGATGCTGCTCTGCATTGTATGGACGTTGCTCTGCATTGCATGGACGCTGCTGCATTGCATGGATGCTGCTCTGCATTGCATGGACGCTGCTCTGCATTGCATGGACGCTGCTCTGCATTCTATGGACGCTGCTCTGCATTGCATGGACGCTGCTCTGCATTGCATGGTCGCTGCTCTGCATTCATTTAAGAAAAAAACACACTGAAGCTGTAATATTTCTGGCCCTTCAAATCAAGCATCTCGTAGCGCCCTCAATTTATATTCATGAGCCAGATGTATCGTAAGAAGGATTTCCTTGAACCTGTTGAACGGATGAAAGTCAGTGAGTGCTGATTCATGACTGTTTGTACACAGCAGTTTAATGAAATGATCAGTATTGCTGATCACGTCTGTGTCGTACCGTCATGCTCCTCAAATTCGTGGTAGAAAAGTCGACATACTCGCAAAAGTTTTTCAAACCCAAAGTTACATCTGACTGACAGGCCTGTGAGCATAGGCTGCTTTTTTACCATTTCGTTCCCCTTTTCGTTTTGTGACTCCCCTGTTGTTGTTTGCTGTTGACTGTGTTCATTATTTCTTCTTTATTACATTTTTTCGTTCATCTGTGCTTATGCTCCAGGGGATTACTGCCTCTTGCTTCGATTTGCACATTCCTTTCAGTGAAAATCAGTATTATTACACACTTCTGTTGTTAAAATTTCGATTCTTGCTCATTGTTTCTGTCTGGAATCTATGATTTAATCACATCTGAACGATCGAAAAACGTGTCACTTATCCCGGAAGAGTTTCTCTATTAAGTGGCGCAAAAAATATCCGATGTTTGTTCGAGGGTTTCGATTGTATTGGTTAATGATCTTTTATACACTGCTTTCGAATGCGATTGTGGTCCAACTCGATGATTCTTAAGAAATCATCTCTTATTTTCATGGTAAATGCGAGTTGTTCATGTGTATCGGTCGCAGTCACATCTCAATATTTTGTGAGTCACTGAAATGATTCCCAAAAATGTCACGCAAAACACTCTTCAAGTCGTGCATGAAAATGGCCATCCTAATCGCTGTGTTCTCGAACTACCGAGATTAAAATTTTTGCAGCAAAAACAGTACGCGCGGAGGGAGGGAGAGAGGCCAGGGGGTTACTCTAAATGACAAACAAATAACTCTTTTTTCTTTCGCTAACGTGCACACCGGCCGAACACCCGCCTCATCGTCTCATTCTCCATTCAAAGCAGCTTATGCAAATGATGCAACAAAACACTGCTTGTTTCGAGATTTTATTCTGCTGTTTGGGATCATACAGCAAGTCACGTGCTGAGTTGGGTCAAAACTGAATCATAAGAAAGTGTTTTTGATTCGATAAAATTTTACATAATTTTTATTTCAGTGACTAGACAGCTTGTAAGTTATACGCTTTAGTTATGCGGTCATTACTGTTCTCCACTGTCTTAAATTCTACGCATAATATCAAGTCCGGAGGCTTCATTTGTTAGTTATTTGTAATTTTATTGATTTTGATTGCTAAGGTAGAGGCTGTATTAACAATATGGTTGACGACTATGCGCTTAAATGTTATCGAAACCTGGAAGACCAAATGCGGGCGCAATAATTCATGGCGTTTCTTTTTAACGAGGACCGGAACTCAGACCGCCTCTACTCTATATAAATTCACGGTCGTTACGACCGATTAACACACATTTCCGTGTATTTTCGTAACATTTTCTGAACTTGAATGAAACCATTGAGTTATTATGAGAGCTTCTTGATTTTTATAGAGGAGGAACTATTTTATATGCACATACACCGTCCCTGCCTATACACCTACACATCTATAATCATACATACAATAAACCGTTAGTGCAGCTCGGTGCAACCAGAGTGCATTGAGCACGCATAGCGAAGCCTTTCTTCAACACACATCTCAGTGCAAGAAGTGATTCGAGCACCGTTTCAGCCAGCCGTTTTATTTATGACTTGGCCCATACAACTGATAGGAGTTTTCCGCCGTCGTGCAGCACGTCGACACGCCATAGTCCATATTCTGCAGCGCGTGCTGTTGTGTGGTCGATGAAAGGAGGAGGCAACCTCGGAACTGGACTGCTTGCTCTTGCTTCCGGGTGTGTCAGACCGACTGCTACTTTCCAGTCTATATATTTTTCAGGTTATTTGACCGCGAAGAATTGAACGGCCTTATAATTTCTAATTTCCGAAAATAGCGGCACTAGCTCTAGACATTTTCACTATTTCATTATCTAGTGACTCAAGATGATAGTTCTAGTCATTTAGATCGAGACACTCCTGTGTCATGTCACGTATGTCATGAGAGCAGATATAAAAGAAGAGGATTCACCGTAACTTGCCTCCGGACTTAGGGTCCTCATCATTGAAGTCAAGTGTTTCCTGCATTGCAAGTATTGTGTGGAATGTAAAAAATTAGGTTATAGAAGAATTCGAAAACCAAGTCAGATTACAAGAAATCTTAATCGTTAAACAAAATTCATCAAAACTGAGATTCAAACCGACAACTACGATAGCAAAAATGAAATACAAAGCAGCAGGGCATTTTAAATTGGGTGCGGGGTGTTTTTACGATCGTTAATAATATTCACTGAAGCTCAAGTCAAGCTTCGAAGATATATGATCAAAGAAAAAACTTAGAGTGGATAATCTGAACGGCATTCGCACGTGTACGGATACTGCACACGTGTACCCTGGTTGTAATGTATGTCACAGAAGGTGATGATATGCTGAAAACACAGTCTGAATTTTAAGTTTGGGACTACACACTTGTAACTCCTGCTGGAAAGGTAGAATTTTGCTGAGGATCCATTTTCCTTCGTATTGAAATTTTCGTTGTTTCCTTCATCTTGAAAATTCGTTGATATATCAAGACAAATTTCATACACATTTCATTTACTACGGAATTCCAGTACTAGCGCAGTGAGCTTGGGACATCTCAGATAATGAACATTTGGTTCTTATTTTAATGGTCGTGTTCTGTTCTTGGAACTTTGACGGTACTCGCACACGACTCTGTTTTTACGGCTCATAAAAGAGAGTGCAAACTTTTTATGCGTCTGTGTTTTATTTTGGCTGGACAGAGAGGCCCCATATCAGAATTTAATGCACTGCTGCGTTAAAAACTTGATTAAATCAATGAACATGAGACCAGCTGAAGAACCGGGCCCAGATAAGAAAGGTAGGTGACCTGCAGCTTCTTTGTGCTAGACTTCTCTCTATTACATAATCTGCCTCATGCGCCATTATTCATAATTTCAGTAAGTTATTCACAGTTTCTCACTCTACAAACACAGTAAGTCTGTTTACTTTTTTTAGGACCATAATGCTCTAGTTTACGGATACGTTAAATTATATAGCAATTGGTAAATTTCTACCTGCTATCGTCGCTATCGTCGACACTAACACCATAACATGGTCGATTTATACACTTCTAAAATATAGTCACATAGTTGCTGTTATTGGTAACCAGTAGATCCACTCGTGAAAATTCACGTATTTTTTACTGGATTGTTTTCTTTTGATTAGCCTGTGGATGTAGGCTATGTAAAGGAGTCTCCATATTAAAGAATGTGCCTTTGGTATCCACAATACAATGCTTACAATACATGTATACCCTACCGAATTTTCTCCTATCTAAATACTTAGGAGCGTGACAGAGAGACGAACCAATCAATCAAGCTAGCAAGAAAGCAACAAAGTGTGTATTTTTTTATAATGGACTTATTAAGATCACTGTTCGTACCGCAAACGTACAAACAGAAACTAGAATCCCTTCAGCTATTGCTCTTTAATTGCATAATTCTTATTATTCTTATGAACCGTATCTTCAATACAAGTACAGTCAATGGGTTTCTTCTAGTGCCTAACGGTGCAGCATCCTGCTGGAAAATATTACTGATGACATCGTGATATGAAAAACATCATACTGTGAAGAAATGGTAAAAGAGAAAAGATGAGGAAAAAAGTGGCCAAAAAGAGATTGCGGCGACTGTTCGACGTCACTAAAAAGTTTTGGTTCTCATGACCCACAGAAGTACAGGAATGTGTGAGTGATAGTTTCAGTGACGGGCTTGTATGCGGTAATCTCTTTTAAAGTACAAAATGTTTTCTGTAGTACTAGCATTTTAGTAAAAATGTGGCTTCATGCTTTAATTATTTGAAGTGTCTTCGACTGTAAATTTTGGTTTCAGATATAGAAAATCACACGTCTGTCTTAGGAATTGATTTGTTTTGAATGAATATTGATATTTTATAAAATTTTACTCTTTTGGCGTTAAGGTTTTGAATGCAAAATGGGTAAGATGGAACACAGTGATGGTGTTCTCACTCTGTATGTGTCAGACATGTATGCATATGCGTGCTTCAAACTACTCATTCTTTAAACATAATTACAAGTAGAAAAAATTTCATAATTTAGATTCTACGCTAACTGAATAGGAAAAAAATGTATGATTTTATTAGAAGGCTTCTGTAATTATCTTGCAGGTGTCTTCACCACATAGTTTAATTCAATATATTTGTGGAGAATTGTTCGTGAGTCGAATATGTTGCAAAAGCACTAACGGATTCACTGTGAAGTGAATCACTGTTATTGGGTTCTGTAAGTATAGAGAATCCTGATTCATAAGTTTCGTCATAATTTACTAGCAGGACCCGTAGAAATTCCACGGGTTGAGAAATATATTTAATCAACAAATATGTTTTGATAAAACTGATACTTCTCTGGATAGCGCAAAAAATTAGCATTTTGGACAGGAAAACCCATAAAACGCAGCAAATATGTGTTTATTAACATTCCTATGAAAATAGTGTCCATTGTATTTTAAATTTAGAACTGACACAAATGAGATAAAATTCGGTAGTTATGATACTGCAAACTCGACGAAAGCGTAACGGATGGACTAACTAACTAAAGAAGGAACAAAATATTGATACTTGATCAAACTGATACTTTTCTGGATAGCGCAAAGAATTAGTGTTTTGGTACTGTACCCGCTCTTCCTCATCCATATTTTCCCTCCTTTCCCGGGATAAATTACTTTGCTGCTGGAGGTACTGTGCCCGCTGTTCCTCATCCATATTTTCCCTTCTTTGCTGTGATAAATTCCTTTGCTGCTCGCGCTACTGTGATTGCTGCTCCTCGTCCATATTTCCACGCATGATTTGCTTTCGTCGACTGTCTTACTGAAGGTACTCGTCACGTTGTACATCGTTCATTGCAGCTCGCCTCTCTTGCTGACGTTGCCTCTCCCTACCAAGGATTTCCTGCCGTTGTTCATTCTTTATTCTCTGCCTGTAGAGTCTCATTCTATAGCGAGGAGCTTCCAATCTTCGTCCCACTGTGTAGTTATAAGGTTATAATAGGCGCAAGTGTTACTTAAACATGAAGAAGAGTCACTGATACTATCGAGACTTATGACAGGTTTGTATGTAAGATACGGATCTCTGATTAAATATATGTCTTAACAATTAGGAGAAGTTTATATAAAACGTCAAACAGATCACTGCATGTAAATGTCATCTTTTAATGTTACACTGACGAATTTGGTAGCTATGATACTGCAAACTCGACGAAAGCGTAACGGACGGACAAACTAAGGAAGGAACAAGCAGAATTATAATATGATGGGGAAATTATAATTTAAAAGTATCATAACCATGGGAAAATCTTATTTCACTCTCGCTATTACGACTTTTCTGAATGGTCAAGATCTCTTATTTCCATGAACAGGTATTTGGCAATTATTACATTTGTATCATCAAGTTGCTGGGAAGGATCCAACATACCTAATTTTATAATTTTTAATGTGGTCTGCGAGAGTTTGAAAGAGGAACTCATGAAATTTCTTATTTGTGTAGTGTCATCACTTTTTAGGCCCGTCGTAATATATATATGCATTTTTATGTCCATTTGCATAGAACAATATTGTATGATACCATAAACATATTGTACAATTTAAGAGCACTTACGTTTCGGTCAGAACTGGAAGTAAAAAGCATTGAGGGACGTTCATGTGCCCACACCATAATATGGTATTTTTAGTGGTTACTTTTCATTCTCAGACACGGAAAAATTGAAGCCAAAGGTTACTACATGTAACTGCATGATGAAAACATTCCCTTCACCTTTAAAATTCCTAACCCCATTTACAGGAAAACAATGAATCTCGCAAATCCAGTGCAGTCATCGGAACAGTTCATTCAAGACTTTCTCAACTGTTTTTATGAGCGTATGTTACAGCATAATGAATCCCAAGACTGTAATTTGGAACGCTGGAACAAAGACCATATTATCTTGGGAGATAAAGTTATGGTAGTTTGATAAGAGCGTGTGAGTGATGCGTGAACTCTTACGACATAGTCAGAGGTGACTTCTTTGACCAAGTGCATGAAAATGTGAGCATGATTTTCGATCCTGAGAATTTAGAAATAATTCTAGAAATTATTTGATGTTTTCTGCATTTTCGATATTTCTGCTTACATCGAACCCCTCTTAAAGAAAATTGTTCTTTCACTGTCAATATTTTCTCTAAAAATACGCTTCTGCATGGTCATCGAGATGTAAATATCATACAAACATGAAACCTTTCATGAATGTACAATATAAATTTCAGGTACGGTTGGGTTTGTAGAACTCAGACTGTGTACATACTTCGGTAGCGTATTACTTCTACTTTCTTACACAACTTTAAAAATTAATCAAAACAAAAATCTATTTTCCGGGTTGAATCTTTTTGCTAGTGATGAAATATAGCACTAGTGAGGCAATGATGGCACACTCGGTCATGTATTTCACATGACTGTAATGAAAATGTTCATTTAAATTCACCTACACTTACGACATGGCACGTTACTAATTGCATAATTAGACTGATTTATTCATATCTAATGAATCAACTGTAGCTTCTGGCTTACGCTGTCATACACTTACTCTATCATTTTTAGAAATTGATCTTGTTTTTTAGTTTGATATAAAGTTGTCCTTTCATGTATCCAAACAACTACCAGAACTTATGTTATCACTAGTTGGCCCACACGCAAAAATTCACGTGTTCCTCAATTATTTTTTTCGTTTGATTTGCCAGCGGCCGTGGGCTTTACGAAGGAGCTTCCACATTGAAGGATGTGCCTTTAGTATCCACAATACAAAGCTTACAATACTTACCGAATTTTCTCGTATCTAAATCCTTAAGAGCGTGACAGAGAGACGGACCAAGCAAGCAAGAAATCAAGCAACAAACTCTGTATGATTTTATTATACAGTGGAATTCCTGTCAACAAACTGTAAACTTTCAGCCTAAGCAGTTTTGTATTGGTATCAACATTCTAGCCAAATGCTCTAAGAAACGCCTCATTCAACTAAACGTTTGTGATTGGCTCATTTGTTCACCAGAAGCTTGTGGTTGAGCAGGTGGGCGCAATTTCGATGTGTGCAGCCTCATCATCGCTTCCTGACCTCAAAGGCACGCGCTGGAATGCTATAATTCGACCGATTTAGTTTCGCAGGTAAAACAAAGTTCAACGATTCTGTGAAAATGAATTAGCTTGAAGGAAAACGTTTATTTAGAGCGTCTTTTAAAGCAATGCGTCGCGTTTTTTAAAGGAACACGTGTTGAAATCTATGCAGTGGGTGGATACACTCAGCGTAGCGACAGAAACAAATTGCAATGCGTTTGTTTTCGGGTATCTAGGCTACGGCTCGACCATTGCAAGGAATTCTTCGAAAGAAACTTTCAACGCTTTAGGAATATTCAAACACTTCAAATGTAAGCAAAGGACGAATAAACTAACATTTTCGCTGATATCAGTAAATAATAGTGGCATCCAACATTCTGCTGACAGCGTACAGTGACATGCATTCTCTTTTAAAAACATTCTCGAGAACCATTTTTTCTTTGGCTTCAAGCCGTGCATGGCAGCAATGTGCAAAAGCATAATTTTTTTAATAATAACTTTTCAACATATATCTATCTTGTTAATTTATTTTTGCAATAATCATTGTTTGGTAGCATGAATTAGTTATCAACTGCGATTGTAATTTTGTTAATGTATGAAAAATTTATTGTAGATTTTTGCATGATACAATGTTGTAAAAATGTACAATATAACAATTATTCAATAAAATATTAATCCGCTACAGTTTGATATTGCAAGCTTAAAGCAATTGACTTAGTCTAAATTTATCAGAGTATTAATATCTTACAAAGAAGATATCTTTCATTAGTGAACTGAAAACCTACTTCCAACTTTCTTGAACGCACGTAAATGGCACATTTACAACAAACTAGAAAACTTAGAAACAGTAAAAGCACTGAAAATACTCTCACGTTTTCTCGACTGGTTGTGTGATTCTATGCACAAGGTTAGCCTCATTTGAGCTCAGTTTAATTGAGACTATAAACGTATTGTGGTTGCTAGACGCTTTCTGTCGAACCTTGAAGGTTGAGCGGACGTTCAGTCTTAAGTGGCCCCAGAACACACAAACGTACTGACGTACTGCTAAGTTTTCTATATGGGTTATGCCTATTTGAGGTTAGATATTTGGTTTTGTAAGTTTCTTCGTGGGCGATATCATTTATAATAAAGTAATTAAAATCGAGCGGAAAAATTCACCGGATAGTGGCGGTAGAAAGTCGTGCAGGGCTGTGCTGTTTTTCCTGCAGTTTTGTGTAGCCAGGATACAACCGCCAATTATGTTTTATGACCCGTCAATGCTCAGAAATCTATTTCGAGAATGTATTACATTGTGTGAAGGAAATGAATTTGTACATATGTTGATTATGCAGAATTTTTGTCGCTCAAATTCAACATTTAGACGGGAACCTTCATCGGGATGCGTCACTTTTTCCAAATATTTTTGCTTAAATTTCAGCCTTGTTGGTCGGTAATTTATTCTTACTGTTGTAAACGTACATATAGTATTTGGGGTTCTTTTGAATTTTTGTTTTTATTCACAAGAAAGCACCGGCTATTAAGAAATACACTGATATTTTGAAGTAAAAATACCCAACGTTATTATAAAAAAATTATTCTCGACAAAATCTTTCTGCCCAATCTGTCGCTTCAACAATCCACTCAGGCCTGAGTACTAAGTCTCTTATTTCTGTAGCGTGTTATAATCTGGAAGTTAATGTGTTTCTAAGTTGGCAATCTAAAGCTAAACTTGGATGACAATGATATTGGTAACAGGATAAATGCAAGGTTTGTTTTAAAATGCCTGCAATTAGCCTTGCTGAATATAAAAGCCTTAGTTGATACTTAATGCGATCTCCTCCCACCAGGAAGTATAAAACAGAGTGCGTCCCCTTCTTGTGCTTAAATTACTGGCTCTAGATTGTTATGGTCGACCTCGGTATCATATCTACCGACCTGCCTGCAAGCATTCTTGGTCGCTCCCTTGAAAACATTCTGTGTTTGGAAAACATGTGCCACAACACCAGCTAAACTTGTAAAACAATCCATTATGTCCCTACTATTGTCACCCAGCTGTCAAAAATGACGGCAGGGATTCCGTGATAATATTTCAGTGGTGCTCGCCAATGAACAACAATTCTAACTATGTATTTCAATTCGTCTTTCGTTCAAGTCTTCTTGCGAAATGTCGGCGGTCCCTTCCACAAATCTTTTCCTTTCTAATCCTCTCCTTTATTCTATTTCTTCTTGTGACATCGTAGCGCATACTTCAGGTTTTCTTGCACTATCCATTTTTCTTCTCCCTTCACTGCTTTCTTTCGACGAAGTTTGCCTCTTTAGACGCTTTTTTCACAATCACGATCCATACTTGCCTCGCGTTCTTGGTAAGTTTTTTGAGAGCTAACTCTCCTCTTGAGCTTAGCATTCATGGCTAGAACATTGACCATATCACTGGTACTTTGCTATGATCTTTGCCTTCTTTTTCTCTTGCGTGCTAGTCTGCGTTTCCTTCCTTCTAGTGTTCCTTCCATTGTTCTCATGAATTTTTCAGATTCGATTTGTATCCAAAAACATACTTGTAGATGATACGACATATCCCCGTTCTACAATATTAAAGCCGTTCAGGAGCATCTTGCTTCGAGAAAAGTTATATTCTGTTTATTATTTTGGGTTGCTACAGGTAGTTGATGACTCCTTGATAAGGAGAGTCTTCTTCCAGCAAATTGCTAAGGCAGAAGAGCAAGCGGAGCTCCTGGCACTTCCTGGCAAAAAATATCCGAAATAGCTTATGCACGACAGCATTGAAAACTCAATCAAATATACAGCAATTCATGTACCACGCCTAAAAGAAGGATATAAAATCAAATAGTACTGAGCTACTTTTCAAAGCAAAGCAGTTTTTTAGAAACTCACGGCGTGTTCGTTGGATGAGGCAGTCGATGTGAAGGTGCTGGTCCAATAGCATAATTTGAAGTAGAAACATGCAATCATTAAGTAGAAGAAGACTGTATCTATGCTACCTTTTAAACGAATGTTTCTCCCATCTTGCAAGGGAAAAAAAATTGTAATGACCCAGCACTGGGTTCTGTATCCTGACTACCTGCAGTTAGCCAACCAAGAGCCTGTACTTCGAATATTTGGTCTCTACTCCTCGCAAACTTTCAACTGCTACGAAGAAATTCAGCTGAAAAAATATGCGAAATAGCTTATGTACGACAGGATCAGAAACTTTAATGCAGTATTTCAACTTTTGAGTATACTATATTCCAGAAACTATATTTGCTATCGTAGTTTGGGAATGAAATTTTATGATATCTCACCTTGTTATTCAGTAGACGAATTTTCTTCTATAAAAATCCCTAAGAGCGTGATAGAGAGACGTACCAAGCAAGAAATCAACAAACTGGGTATTATTATATAGTGGGATTTTAGTAAATAACCCATCCTTGTACGTTGAGAAGATCGATCGTCTGCTTAACATTCCAATTATACATTTTGTCCCCTTAAACCGTATAAAGACAATTGTAAACAAACAGTTTTTGTTATCTTATGAGCATACGAGTCGTACGAAGCAAGCATGGTTCATCAATAATTTGACAACTTTTCCTGAATAAATGTGGAAAGCGCTTGAACACGTTGCTTTCGGTGGTTCAAATTGGCAGTTCAAATAATATACACAAACAACAAACAAAACAAAAACGTATATTTCCAATAAAGTTGGTACATAAGAAATGTAACATCATTGGTTTTTAAAAATGCCTTATCATAAAATCCTTAAGTGGTAGGTATTCTATGGTGGTACACATGTGTACTGACACATAGTCTTCGTGTTAACTATCGTAGATAAGGGAAATTGTGAACATACATGCAAAATACTCTCATGAAAATCATTATACAGTGCTTGCCTTTTGGCAGATTTCGTGCACTTTATCTAATTTAGAATAAACACACATACATAATGAGTAATATTCATACATCGCGTTCCATATTGGTTTTGTGAGTCCCATTCATGCAAAACAAGTCTGGTGGTTGTTAGTGATGGGGATTAATTTAAAATTATCTTGCAGTTTAGTGCGAAAAAATCTTTATGACAATTGAGCTCCTACAATGAGTGCAAAGCGTCATAATAATTGTACTACCACAATGATTAAAATTCAAGTTTTATCTTCTGTAGTTACTCAGTCAATTATCAATCATTTTCCAAGGAACTAAATGTTATGAACTCGTTCGATTTACTTTTTCATATAATTTTACAACCCGAAGCTCAGTGTTGTATTGATCCACTAATCACACACAGCAGCGTTGGAATTAGCGAAAATAAATACGTGTATAACTTCCATCTATTGACTACGCCCTGGTTCATAAATGACAGCTGCAGTATGTTATTTTCAATAGTTTTTTGTATCTTGAGGACAATTTTTGAGAATTAGAGCTATGGTCGATATTTTTATGAATGACTAACCATCTATTGTGGTTGACTACAGTCGTAAGTCTTGCTTATGACTACGCATACAGGCGAGACGCCGAGCACTAGTCTACTGCAGGTATGATGAAGGACATGCTGTTTTGTACTTTCCATGTCGCCTAAGGAAGTACGTGCTAAGTATGAGAGCTGTTGAGAAACACAAAATTGCGCCTGTTGAAGGATGATGCAAATGGACGCCTGCAGGTGAAATGGCAAATGCCAACTATTTACACTGGAGGCTACAGCCTATGTTACAACACCTGAAATACCTGAAACCTGGCAAAAACCTGGAATAGAATTAATAGCCGCATAGCAGCGTATTATTTTAAAGACCATTGTGCTCTTTTTGGACAAACGATCACTATCTTGTACCAATTGTAATATCTTGGAGGGGAATTTTACCTCCTTATAAGCTAGATAAGTTTTAATTGGTTCCCATAAACATTGAAAAATGGTAATCATTTTTTAACGATCGTGAGGCCTAAAAGAGTCAAAATTGTGAGTTGTTTTTGTTAAATTTTTTACTTATTTTTCTTACCAACCTTCAAATCTCTTGAATTACTGTAACTTTTTTTTAAAATCATAATTGAAAAGAATCCTAACGAAAATGTTCACATTATAATAATGCAACTTTAATCTGCAGAGCTGTTTAGTATATTTAATGTTCAGTTTTTTCATGGTTTGTTGATGAAAATGAATCAAAATTTCATCTCTTTTGATAGTCCCCTCCTAAACAAAATTGTTGTCTTTGGTGTTCACGTAATTTTAGCAAGTAAAATTACAATGTGCATTCTGCACCCTCGTGCGTGTCAATAATTGCGAAATCAACAAAAAATTCCTCTCCATCCACCATGTTAATTTTTGGGAGAAAATTATCAATGATGAAAACTGCATGCTGTTGTATTAAATATTTTAGTTAGCGTCAGGACGATATAAAAAATAAGCTTAAATTTAGAAAAATTAGCATGCAAGCTCAAAGGTCATTCAGTGAATAGTCATGCAATGCACAGACGCGTTCTTGCTTGTCGTTCTTGCGTAATGGCGGTTTTCCTGTCACTTCTAGACCTGCGATGCCGTCAAGACGTTCTTTTGAAGAGCATCAAAACGTGCAAGTTCAAGACTGTCATGTTCGTACGAAATTACTATTAGGTTGTTACAAAAATAATGGCCTCTCGAAGGTCTGGAAGGCTTCTGAAATCGGCCATTAGTTTTGTAACAACCTAATAATTTGTTCTAAATAATCCGACGTGTTCCTTTACTTAGGTTTACATTTTTATTTTTTGCATTACATCCTCTTGCGTGTGTTTCAATCCCGTTAGTTCATGCCCACCCATTTCCGGCATCAGAACAAAGTATTTTGGATTGCTGTAATCCATCAATGTATGCATACATGCATACATGCATACGTCCAATTGAAGACGATATTTGCGAAAGGGATATCAAAACAACATTGTGGTTACCGCCAACAACATTTTTGTTATTTTGATGTCACATTTAAGAAAATATTGTTCAAGCCGTCTTCAGAGTTTACACCATCTAAACAGAAGATAATATTTGAGAACTATGTCAACAATCTCTCGCTCTTTGAATACCGGGATTGCGCAATCACGACACCGATTGCTGATTGTGTTCGACGCTGAACTGAAAATTGAATTTGCTTCGCTCATCATTCGAAAATAGAGTTCAAGATTTTTCAAAGACGCGCAGATAACTGTGACGAAGAAAATGCATAAGAAAAAACATTACTGAAATGCGAATTTGACTTTTGCATGTTCTAGAATAAAGCATGGAACAGTTACAAGCTCTGCGTACTTACATTATTTGACGAATGAGTTCGAAAAAAATGATACAAAAATTATAATTTCGAATGGAATTTTTATCATAAAACCTGTGATTAGAACTTGTTTCGTTTTACCTCTCTCATTTTCAATATTTCAACAACAACAAGTTTGCGCAGTCCCACAAATAACAGGAGTATTGGTACTTCAAGTATTCAACCATTCAAAATCGCATTGAAAATTCAACAACTGCGATATTCTAGAATTACAGGTAAAGAATTTGAAAATTCATATGATAGTTCATATTTTAGTTCAGCGTTAAAGTAAAGTAGGGTAAAATTAACGGTGAAATAAGTGTGTAAAATACGTAACCTATTTCTAATTTTTTTTGTGGGTCACCTTGTAGTTCACTTTAGATGTATTGTTATGTATTATTTTAACTGACAGATATTTACTTTTGTTGTTAGAGATGAAGATATAGATTAATATGGTTAACTATGTCATTTCTAATAAACTTACTTCCTAATACTTACTTCACTTCATAATAACATAATAAGCTTACTAAATTGCAATTGCTTCATGACTTTATTTTAATTTTTTCCACATTTTGTTATTTTTGCAAGTTTCGGAAATAATAAACTTACTTCATAATAAACTTACTAAATTGCAATTGCTTCATGACTTTATTTTAATTTTTTCTACATTTTTTTATATTTGCAAGAGAGCTGTGACATGGGTGTAAAAAAATGTACTCACTCTTTGACCGCCCATTGCTAAGGGGAGACAAGACTGTGGTCTAGTTTTCATTTATTAAAATTTTCCCTCCCGACATTTGATTTTTAAGTTTAATGTTATTTTTGGTTCAATTTATCTCCTTGAACTTATATGTACGTCAATAAACATATAAATTAAGACAAAATATATGAGTAATGTGCAGTCAGAGAGTAAGTACATTTTTTTTGGAACATCCTGTAGATAAGTCCGGCTCAGAGGTCGTGTGGAATCCTAGTGTCACGTCGCCTTAATAAAATTAGCTCTCATACGTAACCTAGATACGAGTCTGAGCTGCTTGCTTGTTCACGCGCTCTATTTAAGTTAATTTTGTCATCTAACGTTCTATAATTACTTAAATTAAGATTTTTTTAAATTTGTTTTTTAAGCCATACTATTAGTCCACTAGTGTACCCAGCCGTCAAAAATGATAGATTTTGTGATAATACCCGTGCCATCAAAAATGATGGCAAATACTGTTGGAAAGATATTAAATAAAATTGCATATAATAACGCAATGCAATATATTTAGTTTTATATATATTTACAAAGGACAAACGTTTTGATTGAGTATTTCTTTAATGACAACATTCCTAGTGAAAACTAAGACACTTAGTTTTCTACTGCTGCAATTGACTCAGCAATTCGTGTCATATTCGGGTACAATGTATCTGAATCATAGGGCAATGCCCCGCCGAATTTGGTATCCACGATACGGACTCGAGTATATAAGGTTCTAATTTTTTGAAAGTAACACGGAACATATAAATAAATATATAAATAAATATATAAACACACGGTGGTCATTCTTAGTATTAGATTAGATTGGTAGAACATACAAAAAACGAAGTACACAACTCTCTACCTCATCCGTATATGTATTTGCTAAAACAAAACATGAAATTTCTGACAATTCCATTTGATTTTTGTATCCTGGATACATGCAGTAGGCCTGGACACTCAGTGTACCATTGTAAGAATTTTATTTTACACATTTTCGTCGCGTTGGTTGGTGCACAAAGCGACACATTCATTTCGGGATGTGTAGCCTTTTTCGTCTTTTCAGACGGTCTTAAAACAAGCCAAGATTTTCGAATGACATAGTTAATTTCAGTGTAGTATTTAGTGAAAGGAGAAAAACAGATTAACATGTTCAATTATTCAGAACAAGTCAATATCGCTCGTCAAATTGTAGTAATTGAAATATTCCGCTAGATAATATTACATAGTTTGTTGCTTACTTGCTTTGTCCGTCTTCCTGTCACGCTCCTTAGGATTTAGATTGGAGGAAATTCGGTAGGGTATACATGTATTGTAAGCATTGTATTGTGGATACCAAAGGCACATCCTTCAATATGGAAACTCCTTTGCAAAGCCTGCGTTCACTGGCAAATTAAACGAAAAAATTCAGTAAAAAACACGTAAATTTTTACGTGTGGGTTTACTAGTTTAGTAATAATGACCACAAATTAGTGGAATGGGTAGCTAAATTTCACTCTAGATGCGAATTCAATTTGACAAGTATGAAACGGATGAATTGACGAGATAAAATCACAATTTAAGCGGCGTCACGAGTTTTATTGGTGGAGGGATTTGATCTCAAAGGGAAATCTCTATCTTAAATGCAATATATGGGAAAAATCTATTTTACGACAAAATTAAAATGTAAACTTACTAATGACTACGTACACCCGTATAGTGAAGCCTGTGTGATGCTAGTAGACGCACACGTGAAAATTCACGTGTTTTTTACTGAAATTTTTAGTTTGATTTGCCGGTGGATGTGGGCTGTGCGAAGGAGCTGCCACTCTGAAGGATGTGCCTTTGGTTTCCACAATACGAAGCTTACAATACATACCGAATTTCCTCCTATCTAAATCCTTAAGAGCGTGACAAAAAAAACGGACCAAGCAAGCAAGTAACAAACTGTGTATTATTATATAGTGGAATTAATGCATAATGAACGAGCTCGTTAAGATTATCCTGCAGATGAGAATGTATTAAGCGTTTTATTTCGTTTCTGCATTTTTCGCTTACAACTCTTGTCAGGGTATCTACCTTGCTAGCTCCATTTTTGCCTGTATTCATATTTAAGTTACAGTAGGTGTAATCATGAAGCTCGTGTACTGATGTCAGTAAATGTTTTGTAATGATAAACAGATGTGAAACTTTGAACTTTCGATCTATATCAACTCCACTTTCAATCTATCGGCATTTTGATCTCGGCAATTCAAGTCATGATTACCTTTTTTTCTCCATTTATCGTCTGTGTCTCTGCTATGTAACTTTCGTTCAATCAAACGCGATGGAATTTTAAGTTAGATTCAGTAATAATTTAAATTTCCTATACTATCAACACATCACATTTTGATGTGATGTGATTGATCGACCATCAAATTAAAAATCGCAACTCAAAAGTTTCATTTCTACTTGCCTATTTAATCACATGATGTTACTGTTACTGTTGGAAACTGAGACTGTCATATTCTGTCGTATACAACTTCTTCCTAAGTAAATGCAGTTTTGCATTTCTTCTGCAGTTTCATTTTTAAGCCTGCGAATGGAATTTCATTTAAGCCCTATAAATTCCAATAAAAATGGTCGGTATGTGGTGATAGTCGAGCTGAACTTGAAGAACAGAGTAACATGAAATTCAAAGAACTGTAAATTATTCTATAGTTAACCTTTTCTATAAGTTTTTTTATCAAATATTTCAGCGAAAATAGTTCCATGAGTAACTATTCATTTATTTTTTAAACATCATTATTTCGCAAAGATCAATTTTTGTAACTTCATGAGCTAACCGCGAGTTTAACAATGGGAATATTAGGACCACTGAGTTGGATAAAAATTTATATTCCTGGCATGTAGAGAGAAATGAATTAGCCTCACCATGACTGGGTTATATATTCACATGATATTGATAAAAATCACGTGAATATGAAGAGGCTACTCTGCTGCTATTTCAGAAAAAAGATTAATGAACTAATATAAGAGAATAACAGCTTTAATTGGTAGTTGTTTTCGAATCATAATAAAATGTGGATTAAACATGTAAAATTCTAAATATTCTAGATCCTTTAAATGGCCTAGACTCTAGACCATGAATCTATATAAATTATCTGAATGATAATTCATACATGCAACATACATCGGAAAATGACATTCAATGAATCTAATAGGCACTTAGCCTATAGGCTCGTGGTTGACTATGGTGTTCTATAAACGAGAGTTAAATTTGGAGTTGGAACTACGATTGAATTTTTAACTTTAAAATACTAGTTTCAAATGACGTGAAATACGTATAAAAATTAACTCTAAAATATTACTAAATTTAATATTATTTAATACTAAAATAATCACGATATTTTAGCGGCCCTACAAAGTAAACATTTACATCCTAGACATAGCGCCCTATTCAACATAGCGCGCTAGAACATTGTGGAAAATAATAACTGATATGTTTCCTTGACAAATTGATTTTTTTCATGGTGTATTTCTGTCCTTTATATTTTAGAGACAGTTTCCTAAACGTCATCAGGAGTTATTTTATCTTCTTCAGATATATGAGAGGCATTGTATCATAATTGCTGTCCACCTAAGAGGAAACAATCCTGAATGTGATAATCGGTATTGGATTAAGTTAACTGGTAAATGAACATTGCTTCTCTCTATTATTTTCTTTTTCACCGTGTTGCTTGTTTCTTTTCTCAGTTCTCCTTTCTGCTCTTTCGAGATGTATAGAGCATTAATTTTACCTGTAGTATTAAACCTCACCAAGCGAGACACTAAGACTTTTCGCATTGCGTTAGGCACCCACGTTCAGCCAATCCCATTCAATTCATTGACTCCAACCCATCGCCTTCAACAAATCACGTTCAACCCACCACACACTTTTCATGAAATATGTTCATTGCACAGAGTATGTCTTTTAATTTTCAACACACGACCAGCACACAGCGCAATGTATTTTGTGATTATTTTGTCGGTAAGACAATTGAAAATCTGTGATTAATTCTTCCATTGATCGTATTTTCGTATTTTTTAAACCCTGTAAGTATTATGAAACATTATCTCCCAATGGCATGTAAAATGCAAACCCAAAAATTGCAACATTATTTTACGTGTTTAACAGTTTAATTTTCTTTTCTTTGTTTCGCGTCTTCATTCTTGAAAGATGTTTCTTTTGAGTATGATATACGTTCGCTACTAATTTTTTTTAATAAAGTAGCACAGGGCGAAAAATTTCCAGGCTGAATTTAGCGACTTTATTTTTATTATCTATGTATTTTTTCGGTTGCAGTTCACTCTAGTAAGTAATAAATGCTTTTACTTTAAAGTGTTTGACGTTTTTTCTTTTGAGTTACCTAACATTTATTTGAGCCAAATTGTTATTTTTCCATGTCGATCTTCATTTTAACCAACTATCTGGGAGAATATAAAAAGTGGGGCTTTGCAAATGCGTTATTTCATTTACGAAGCTTTGTCAAATAGCAATTCTAAATTTCTTATTCTTTTCAGAATTTCGCTGGAAGGATCAAGATCGTAATCTACGGTGTGCGACTTCAGCGTCATTGTCAGTGAAGAGACTGAGGTCTCCTGATAACAGAAGAAATGGATTTGCAATCGACCCAGTTTTCTACATCATCCTCAAACGCGAAGTTCTGCAGAATCTAAAGTTACATTCAACTGTGTGGATATTAAGAGCTTGGATCCTTGCAAGATTTCATAGGGTTTCAATCCTTAGGAGTTAAGCCAAACCTGAAGCGCTCTATTAATTTTTTGCTGCTTATGAGGATTATCCTCATAAGTTCGGATTTTCCCAGATTTTTCTAAAGAAATGAAATGACATTTTCAGGTTTCTAAACTGTTACTAGGGATATTTTCAGAGCGTATGTTCAAGTCATTTTTGACCGAAGGCTGACGAAAATAACTTCAACTCCTCATTTACGAACTTGTCTTTTTTAACTTCTTCAAGTCGCACAAGACAAGCAAAGATTTAATTAAGTGACGAGAAAAGTCGTCCGTGGAAAAGTGTTTCATTTCACAAAAAAATGTCATATTTGCGCTTTGTACGATCTTATTTATTCTGTTTTTACCGAACATATTTAAACGATGTGAACTTAAAGCATATATTTCTTGTAAGTGACTTTTTTAATTAAGCAAACTCGGTGAAAACGTATAGTGCTGATGCTTTTCAATCTTTGAGTAACTATGAAAAGAGTGGTTTTAGTATACGGACGTAGCAAAACTAAGTCCATGCTATTTCTGTTGTAGGCAATCAACGTGATCAGATACTCGGTGTGGCGATGGACGGAAACCTTTCATCGTATTTGCTGGCTAATTTTTCGGAGGAGTTTTGTAGATCTTCTTACACTTTAGACAGCCTTCCTGAAGTAATTTGTCACCAAAGCTGTACACTCTCGAGCCAAGAGCGGTCAGAAGTTGGTCATCCTAGCAATAAATGTGAAACAAATCATTTGCCCTCGAAGGCCTCTGAAACTTACGTCGTATGTCCACTTCGTGGTGTTAGTCAAACTAATTATCACGTAGACGTGCCTTTTTGTACTGCACAAGTGGATGAAAAAAGTGCTGTTGAGTCACAAAGACTTTTGTCATCAGAAGTATTGCCTTCTTCAGTAACAAAATCGGACAAAAAATCATTGGAAGTGTTACAAGCACGCGTGGCAATTGATGAAAAAGCTATTGATTCTTATCCAGGAATCACATCTTTGGAGGAGAAAATTTTTGACCAATCTTGTAATTCGTCGTTCGGTGGGAGAATGGGGTTAAGCCCGAGTTACATGGGTGCAAAAATATTTAATTCATTGAAAACCGAGTGTTCTTCTCCTACGAAAGCCGGAGCTCCTAGTCATAATTCAACAGACGAGGACACGAGTATTGCTGGCATTAATATACCGGCTCTTAGACAGAGACCAACTGAAGGTAGTTCCATGAATTCAACAAACCTGAAACAGAAATCGGTTCCAGTGTCATTTTTTGAGCAAAGTGACTTCAATTTCATTGCTTCGACTTCAAAACTACTTCACTGTGATGTGAAAATGAGTAGTTCACAAATTCAAGACGTTTTTGAGACCGGTGAGAATTGTTTTCTTTTGAGAAAAGATGAGAAAAAACAGGATGTTGAACTAAAAGCTCACAATGATCATGCTGATGGAAAAGAAACACCGCTTTTGCATTGCGGTAATCTTGCGGACCATAGTAAATTACGAGAAAACTGTGAACAGTCGTCTGCATCGTTAATTTTACATAACTCGGATATGAAGATAATGTGCACTAAAAAACACGTTGTTACTGAAGAGAGGCATGGAAACGATGATCAAAAACGTCACGTTGATGGTGAATTCAATTTTTATTCATCGAATGAGCCCACAGGGGAAAAATCTTCATTTGATTCTGGTGTTGAGCCATCGGGGAAAGTAAGCTCTCCAACAATGAATTATGATTCATCAGAAACGCTAAATTTTATATCCAGTGATAAAAAATACATTTCGCAAGTCCAATATTTACCTCAGGAAGTTCATAGCTTAAAACCAGAGCATGAAATACAGGTGCGTGCAAAAGAAGTTCAAGATTATAGTTGCCGAGGAGAAAAGTCTCTCTCCGATGTTTCTCGTACGGAATTTGAAAGTAACGAAGTTGTACAGGTAGGCCAATCTGTACCGAAAGAGGAAATTCAGCTCCGTTTCAGTCAGACAGAACTGGGTAGGGGTTCAGAATGTGATTTGTCAATTTTTATCAATCGAAATTCTTTCGTTGTGCAGCCAGAACAGATTTTCGTTCCTGCTGAAGACGAATTGGACAAATATAGCCAAAAGGTTCAAATTCTAAAACACACTCAAATTGAGAGTACAGATACACAGGAGATTATGCCAACTGAAAATGAAGAGTTGCAAAAAAATATACTGTCTGTATCTAAAGAATCGAACAATAGCAACGTACAGACTGGATGTGAAGAATTTCCCAAAGATATGCAATCTGAAACTAAAGTACTCGGGAATGTGCGCCCAGACGACGAACAGAGGGACTTCGAGGACGATCCGTACCCCAGTATAGTTTCGAGCGACAGCGGAGTTTTTGCTCCTATTTGTGGATCAGATAAGGATGATATTTTCACTCATCGATCCTCAGTTGAAGTTTCGAGCTTCAGCGAATGTGAAGAATTTGAGTCTCTACAGAGCGAACTGCTCTCTAGCCTCACGGAAGCCAACGATGTCTTCACATTCAGTTTCAATTCCCCGTTAAGTGGCAAAGTATTTCGAGACGATATGGGTGTTCCCCAGGCTTCCGAAATTCCGTCTCCATTCCGTTCGGATGATTCAACTGATGGAAAGTATACCGAACTTGCTCGTCGAGATAGTGATAATTTAGAAAATGCCAATGAATCATTCGACACGAGTTTCACTGAAAAAATTCTGAATAAAATTGCACTATTAGGCAGCTCGGAGAAAATTATGGATAGTAATGTAGCTGCAAAAGTCGTTTGCAACGAAAATAGCCCTCTTAAACGTTCACAATCAGACTCTTGCAAAGAAATGGGTGACGAAAGTTCTCAAAATAACTCACTGCTACATTTTTCTCAGAGCGCGAGTGAAAAGTATTCAAGTTTGTGTTTCAACAAGGATAAGAAGAGAGAAGGTTCAAATTGTAGATACGAAGATTGTGCCAAATTAGACATTGTCTCACCGTCAACAGATCGCACCAGCATTGATGAATGTTCTGTATTTGATATGACAGGCAAACTTACAAAATCTGTAGGAATTCCTACTTTGGTGCCTTCGAAATCAATACTCGAAAAATCGAATGATACTCCGTCCGTTGCTATTAAGACTGGTGTAGGTAGATCTGAATTAGATGCTCTTGCCGGAGCGGTTCAGTTAAGTGAAGATCTGAAAAATGCCATCCGGAGAGCTATAGAGAAAGAAGAAGCGATCAGGGAGCGACAAGCCAATGGCATTAATGAAGATAAGTCAGACGAAGAAACTGATGAGGGTTCTGAAATTTACCTTAAGAAGTCAACAACAATCGTTAGGAATGAGTTAAACGAGAGAATAACTAATAGAAAAATGGAAACAGACATGAAGATGTCAGGTTGCAAAAATGATAAAAATGAAGAAATTAATGAGGTGACAAACCAATACGCGAGTGATAAATATTCAATTCATAATCCAAATGTTCTAAAGTTATCTCATAACAATGAAAAGACTTTGAAAACTATGATGAAGAGCTGCGAAGCAGAGCAAGCACCCTCACCAAGCAACAGCGTCGAACAGAACGACCTTCATATTGACATGAACAATCGCTTGTTCGCGTTGCGGCAGCAGCTAAACTTACAGAAAAAAACTAGCGTTGGTTCAATGACTGATTCTTCAAACCTACTTTCGGATTACCTTCGCATTCAACTAAGGATTAGTTCACTACTGTCGGAAGTAAAAACAATTTCGAAGGAAGCTCGAAATTCGAGAAATGAATTTTCTTCTCTCCAGACCCGTACAAATAACATATGTGAGGAAAGAGATGACTTATTGAGACTTCGAGACAGCCTATTAAATGTGTAGAGATGACCTTGTGCACCACTGGGAGCAATTGTATTGTACGTACGTAATCACGTAGTGTTACATACAAGCATTGTAGTTTAGTGTGTTGACTCTCGTCTTTATTTTGCGCGTATTGTCCTCACTATGAGTAAGCACAAATTTTCTGATTGTTAAATTTTAATCTTGTATTTGTTTGTGTACAATTGAAATAGACTACCATTTTCCACAATGACGGTGCATGTTCGACGAATTCATGTTGGGGATTGAGATGTCTTGCATGGTAACCGATGAGGCAAGAATGTTCGCCTTTTGAAATACTTTGTCTTGATGATATGATCGAAACTATAATTAGTTTTGGAATAGGTTTCGCTATATTTTTAATCTAGCATTTCATGACTTTAGTGTGTATACGATTTAGCTTGTTAGAACTGTGTACTTGTGTCATGATTGCTTGTGTAGATAGATCCTTTATATGTGCATAAATTGCTTTGTCGTTCTGAGACGATAATTTAAAAAGTAGTGTTTGGGGAACTTACTCTTGTATTAGTACGAATATATAACTAAGAACAAAAGATTTCTAGTTAACCTTGTTTGATATCTCTAATGTGAAATAAATCTTTGCTCTGATGTGAGAAGTGTTAGCTAAATGAATTTACTAGACAATAACGTCGTACGTTTAATGAAAGTGTGAAATTCAAATATTCGAAATTCGTCCTTTTTTGAACACTGACTACAAGGTAAATAGACTGAGGCAAAGATATCTTTATGCTTTAAAATCATTATTGGCTCTCATCCTTGTGTACTATTGACTGTAAAATTGAAGACCAGCGAATTGGAAGAGCAATATCATGTAACTACATTACTAAAGGATCACTTTGTATGTCATCGTATACAATAGTAAAGAATAATATCAATTCCACACTTTTACAATTGCTTCCTCTGTATATTTTGTTTTATTTAATTTTGTTCGAGATTTTTATATATAAATACAATTAATTAATGTTTTCCATTTATTTTTTTAGCGTGTTTTTTATGTTCATTGTACTTTTTATTTTGTTTACGTTATTATGGTGTTATCTTTTCTGTAGAAAGTTATGAATTTCGACCTGGAGAATTTTTGTTAATTAAAAAAGAAAGAACAACTTTTTATTAATTTAAGCGTTTTCTACTTATTTGAGACATGCTCTTGGCTGATCAGCTTCCAAGCAGGGGTTGATTACCAATAATTTACTGTGATTGCATAAAAAACTGATCCCGAAATATACCCTGATTACAATTTTCAGTTTGAACCTGCGTTTCGTGAAACCTAATAAGGCAAAATTTTAATTTCTACTCACATTCCCCCCGACACAAAAAGCAGCAATTGTATTTGCGCGAATTTTTCAGGAGAAAGCAAGTGAACGATCTGATCGATGACACAATGAATGCTTGAACTAATCCATGCTTCCAAAAAATTGAGGGCGAGGGCCTGGCAGGTGTGCACCGTGTGGATTATCACCGTGGTGTCATTTATAACTCCAGTCAAGTGAGGACTCCCTTTATTAAAATTTAGTGTGTACGTGCAAACTCAATCAAATTCAAAGCTAGAATAATGAATTATGATGCTCTCTGTCTCGTGTTTGACTAGAATCTAAAATATTGATAATGATCAATGAAGCATAAGTTAGTGACCGGGCATAAAGTTGGTTACAATAATTCTTCACTTTGTTGCTATTGCTCTATTGTTTCATTTTCATGCTCTAAATTAATAAGAAATGAACACAGTAATTTTATTCAAAATTACAGTGACTTACTTCTGTATGTATATTTGCTTGATCAATATTGATGTGTTTTACTATCCCAAATATAAATATATTTATGAGCATCAGAAACTTAGGGACAAAAAGTAATGACTACGTTTTTGTAATTTTTAAAATAAAGTCGTGCTGAAAACTTTTTAGCTGAAATAGATAAAATATGGTGACTATATTCTTGATTGAACGAGTATAGAAACACAAAATATTTTTAAATGTACTGGACAAAGCGTGTATGCGACCATTGACAAAATAATAGCAGCACCAAAATCATGCTTACTTTATTTACATCTGAGTTTCATTCAAAAACCAATAATAATTCTTTGTTTTAAATGAAATAGGCTACATGCTGCGTTCCACCCCCGGAGAAAACCTTCCATTCGTCACAACTTAGCTGGACGAACAGGTGAGGCCTAACCTAGTTTCAGGATTTCCACGTGATAAATCCCTTTTAAAATTCACGAAAATTTGTCTCTCACGTTATGAGTACAGCATTGAAAGACAATTTTACACCCCAGACCTGCTGGGCAAAAAAATATCAACCCAATCATTTAATTTATTTCAATCTCTTTCTTTCAATGAAAGATGCCGAATGTCCGTGACTACTGAAAATGAAATAATGAAGTAGAATTATTTTTTTCGGCAGCGAAATAGAAAGCTTCAAACCTTTCAATAGTATATAAGGAATGCCTATTAGTTGTGTTTTTCTTAGTTTACAAGTGTACGAACTACCAAGTAGTAAGTTTTGTACTATACTGTGTGTCATTATAATAATGGTAACAATATTATTGTCTTTGATATATCTAAAAATATTCTGTCAATATAATATTATTTATAAAATGATGGAGGAGAGTCGTGAAGACGAGGAAAGTCATCATTTGAGAAGAGTTACTAGTAGTCCGACTTACAGGAAAGACTTCTTTGTTATGTCGCTTTTAAGGATTGACTGCTAGCACAACAGGCTTATTTGAACTCATTTTGATCGAAAATAAAATTTAATGCGAAATGAAACGATGAACTGATTATTACTTAGCTCTTGCTGATGCGAACTCGAAATAACATTCATGACCGTTCGTTATGACGTGTGCTGCCATGGCACATTGGGTCATACATGACACGTTCATTTCCTTGCGTGTGAACTGTTCACGTCTTGATGTGACCGAACGGCTTCAAGATGATGATAAGAAAAATACTCACTAATATAGTGAACTATTATTATTGTTGAATATTGTGAGGAGTAGGGTAGTTATGGATTTTTCCACGTCCAAATATCGTTGTATACTAGAGTATAAACTCGTAATAATTCTCCTATGTGAGCATTGTCATTTAGAGATCTTTATCGGGTGCAAAGTATTAAAAAATGATCATTCTAAGTTCTGAGGAATAAAACACATCCGCCTATGAAATAAACAACAAAACAGAGTATAAAAACATTAGGAAGAGGGTTATATGAACAGTTCTTTGAAAAAAATTAAATTTTTCGTCATAATTCGGTATTTTCAATCAATTAATGAATAGGCTAGTTTTATTTGCAGGGTTAAATTACTGAATCTTTTGTCCATCCATTATGGGACGTTCATGATGTAAATACTTTTTTCCAGCCAATTAGGAGACAGGAACCGCAAACACGCGTAGCTCTCAGCCAATCACTAGCCGGAATATTGGCTGCTATCAGGTTGTTATTTATTGACAAGACAACACAGTTGTTCTTTAGGGGTCTGCTAATTAGAACTCTGCTCTCTGCCCTGTAACTGAGACACTTTTACAGCTCATCTGGTGCTGGATTGACGCTGAACTGACGAGAAACATCAGCATCACGGCACGACGAGGCTTTGAGAGGCATGTGGCTTGAAATGTGGTGCATCCAGCGAGAACCTATTTTTCGTGATAACATCAGATAAATGGATATAAATAAATTACACTTTTTTACCGGAAAAATTTCTTAAAAGAACAATGACATATATTTCGAGTGTCTAAGTATTTAAAATAGTTTATAGTTTAATATTAAAAGAAAGTAATCGAAAATACTTCCAGAAAATTCTCTATGAAGATAGAATGTTAATAGAAGATAAGCGAAGCTTCACGTTCTTGTGAGAATATTTTTGTCACTGAAGTTTCTCAGGCTCATAGAAGTTTGCTGGGTAGTTTTACTGAAGGAACATGAGTGAAAGTGCCCTTTAGTAAATAACGATCTAACTTTTCAGTATAAAATAAGCGCCAAATTAGAATAAACGTCAACAAAAAAGTCCAGCAAATTATCAAACATACTGAAAATAATTTTTTCATAGGACCTAAAGGGTCAATGAATAGTTTGAAAGTTGTGAGATGAAGGATTGCTTGGCTTTGGATCTGAGGCAAAGAGAATACAAGAAATGTTATTTACCATCTTGAATTATCTGCACTAAATGTGTTTTGTAGACCGTAGTTCATGCGTTACATTTACTTAGTGACTGAGTTTAGCAAGTGAGTTCTGGTGAACTTTAGTAAGTCAACAAGATGGATACCAAAAGCATTGAGTAAGGGTATAAAATGGAAGATTTTGATTAAGATTCATTAGCTGAATTAGTAAGAACAAAAGTGAATTTTTAGGCATTTGAAAGAGGAAAAATTTCCGTGAAAATTACGCACTATTTAATGAAACAACTTTCGGGAATGACATCCATCATCAGCTCTAAAACAAAAATGGACGCTGAAAATAGAAGTACAAACGTAAGTAAGGCCGAAAATGCTACAACAATTGTCAAAGTTGAAAAAGTATTTTCAATTTGAAAAAGAATGCATCTATCTTGAAAATTTATTTCGAAAAATTATTATTTTATCATTCATGTGTTATACCTCTATTCTGTATGATATAGAAACTATTGTGAATTGAAGTGACTACCAAAAAGTGTAAATATTAAAATTCACACGTGCTATAATATCCGCACATATGTGCAACAATAATGTTCATTTTTTTATTATAAAATTATATCCTAATATTCATGATACAATGATAATCACGTACAATATTCATATCAGGTAGACGAGATGTACTCATATATAGTCTACAGTTAATAATTAACCGGAGACTATATATGAGTACATCTCGGTCTACCTGATATGAATATTGTACGTGATTGTCATCGTATGTGAGTTGTATTAACCGTTAATACAACTCACATTTAACTATCTCTGAACTTTATATTAGTCTACGGTTAATGCACCGCACATTTAACTATCTCTGACCTTTACATTAGTCTACGGTTAGTGCAACGCATATTTACCTATCTCTGAACTTTATATTAGTCTACGGTTAATGCAACGCACATTTAACTATCTATTGGAGTTCATATTAAGCTACTGTTGATGCAACGTGCATTTAATTATCTTTTGAATTAGTAGAGGTACCATAGTTTTCCAACACTCTATAACTGATACGACTGCGACTGACGTGTTTTATTCTAAAACGGTAAAAATAAATATGACACCATTGACTGCTATGAAGTAACACTTCTTATGTATTTACTTGATTAAATTTATAGACAAATCTGAGAGCGAAATTGAGCGAATATTGAGCAGGAAACAACGTTTAAACAAAATATGTTCTATCACAATTGGAAAAGAAATTTTGAATCAAGGTGTCCAAAATTACTAGTAATTACTCTCACAAAGCTTCCTTTGATCAAAAACCAATAACCCTAATAATAAGAAAAATTAGTATTGAAGGTTCAGATAGGTAGATCCTTCTCGAAATACTTAGCTTCAGCAACGACGCCAGAGAGTAATTAAAACTTCGAAGTATTTTATTACTTGTGCACAATACAGATGACACCTGCTATCTATACACTAAATATATTTTCAATTTGATGGATCATGAATAGTCAAAAGTAGGTCAATGAAAAATGATATGATAATCGCTCTTCTGATATGATAATCGCTCGAATCGTTTTTTTTCAAATTAATGTTCGTTTTTCAGGATTAATTCTAAGTTCTAAGTAATGATTGCTTAAAAAAAGTTGGTCAATAATCAATGGTGTGCTCTTGAACAGAATTCTATGTTTTTGATTAGCAGTGAAAGAAATAAAAAAATTCAGTTATGCAGTTTAGGCGAAAGAAACTGCAGCGCGAATTTCATGGTTTTAACTTCAGTTTTGAATCTATTATAATAAAGTGATGAATTGTCTCCAAATTGACGGCAAACTCTGCTCTCAAGTCCCTATTTTCAACATAAACTTTTAGAGCCACTGCAGAACAATATATTTTTATTTTATTTTCTCATAGAAATATCTTGTTCTCCTACAGTTGTAAATTATTTCCCTCATTTCTATTGTAGGAGATAAATTCTTTTCGCTTAGAAATAATCAAGCCCGCACGTTTGATCATTTATTCCATCAGGGCAGCAATATCCCAAATTATATTTTATCATTGGTGGTAATTTAATGACGTTCCCACAACTTCATGTTTATTCTAATCTATGAATGGCTGATAACTACTCATGACCCTGTGCACTCATTACGTCTCTTGCTGCTTCCCTTCAGCGATTGGCTTATTTTTATTCGTGTTCAGGGTCAGCAGCTATGATTGGCTGTCTTGGCCCGCTGCTTGTAGGAGGGAATTGGTCTGAGTGTATATAAGAAGATGAGCACGTGTGGCAAAGTTCATAAAGTGATAAGCTTTTGCTGCGAGAGGACGGACGTGTCAGTGGCTCCCAGTAGACCGTAGTAACACGTGCAGGAACTTTCGTCTAATAATTTCGACTCCTCTTCTAAAAAATAACAAGGTATGTGTATGAATTTCCTCTTAAGAGTATAGCAGCCAAATATTTCTTCGTAAACTAGAATATCAAATTTTTTCCTCCTCTTCGATGTCGTTTATAAAGTAAATTGGAAAGTGTATTCTCAAAAATTATATTAATCACAATGAACAAAAGAGCAGGGGTAGCATCTCTTAGCAGGTTTATACAAGTAATTTGGACTTATCCCGATGTCTTTTTCAAGCCACGATGGCAAAAATTACGATATATTTTACATAGAAAACAGAGTTATTTTTTCAAAACTTTACAGAGGTGCTTGCTGTGGTCAGAGACCATTTGACTTGGCTTCCTTTCAACCAACATTAGTTAGAGAATAAACAAATTCTGTGACATGTTTGCTAATTTTCCATGGCACGAATAAACAACAATTACACTGAAAAAATTACCAAACGTTCACAATTTTTTTGTAACTTTTAATGGAGACTCAAACAAAAAACCGCCGGGACAACAAGACTGCATTGAGACACAAAATATCTCTAAAATTCCTGCAAATATTTTCATTACCTTTACTTCTGAGGCCAGAGCAAAATACCCGATCTTCTTCTCGTATGGACAACTGCAAGCCAATTTTATTCCAAAAACATCTTCAGCAGTTATTTGTGCTGAATTTCCTTACTGGAAAATATTAAAATAGTGATGCTGTTGTATTAAATTTCGCACATAATATTTAATTCAAATTTAATAAGGTAGTTCATTGCAATGCTTGAGACAAAAGAGATATAAGTCGTTAGCAACGTAAGATGTATGAGACTTAAAATACATTAGAAACTTTTAAGATACATGGAATATACTCTAGGTTCTTAGAGGTATAAAGTTCATGAGACATGACTTATGCGAGACATGAAAGGAATACGACACAAGAAATATAAATACATATATAAAACATGAGAGATGTATTGTACTCGTACGAGACGTGGTATTTCACACACGTTACTCCAGTTGTCTAGTAGCCCAGTCTCCTACTTCATGTATTATACTAACATTGTACCAATCAAAGCTCAGCCAATCTCAAGTTCATTCAAAAATTGCGTACCAAAATAAATGAAGAATATTGGAGAGCTTTTACTTCTGCTAAGCAGATGTGAAATGTTAATCGTTAATTTAAAAAATTACTCTCTCCTTCAGATGATTTAATCCAGCAAATTGAGAACACAATGTCGGTTTCACTTAAAGAAATTGAGGTAAAATATTCAATGCTTTAAAACTTCTCTTTCTGAGGCGCATAATTTTACTAAAACGTTTGGAGTATCACTACTGGTAAAAGTTATGAGCATCCAGGTAAAGTTTCTCATTCACAAACAAGTTCAAACGTATACTCATTAAAAGGGTTCAAAATATGAAAAGAATTCCTGTATCACTATGCACTCAAGATAATTCGAGCTTGCGTAAAATTCATGTATTTTTGCAAGGCAGGAGCAGACAACGTATAATTCGTATTTGTTGTTACGTCAATAATAGAACTTAGTAATCAAGCATGAGGAGCATTTTGATCAGTAACAGAAATAAACGTTTTTAATGTGTTCCACAGACAAAAGTGTATTACGTACAACACATGCCAGTGTCTCAGTGTGGGACTGCGTTGTGAAGATATAAAGCCACGGTGTGACGTCAGTTTATAAAAGAAGAATGAGAAAAATAATGACCCAGCAAGTAAATATTTCTGTTTCGTAAGTTCACGTTTATTTGCTTTATAATTTCATTATTCTATAAAATACAAGTACATTCAAAATGCAGCTCTTCTAAGCTGTCGAACATCATGGGTTACAGTCTCTCATCTACAGATCAAGAATTTCCCCGTAATTACAAGCATTGTGTTGTAGGAATTTCAAAGAGTAATGCATCGCCAGAGCACAGTTCAGGCTCGAGTTCAGCACCCTGAAGACACCATTGGACTTTCGTGAAGTCTCACTAAAATCATCATGAGTTCAAACAGTTTTGGCATTCTCATAGTTTTTGTTACGTGAGAACAGCACTGCTCAAGATCCATTCTCTGGTTCAGTTTATTGCGTGGTTTGATATTGAGAAGTGTGTCAAAAAATTGCGGAGAGAAAAAACTGAAATCGTGGGTTCTAGCGCAAGTCATTCATTCTGGTATTGTGATGTTGTAAATTCTGAGGGTTTTAGAGTTCATGAATTAGGATATTCAATGATTAGGGAATGCAGTTATTAAAATTTTAAAGGAATTGAGCATGTAAGTGCTGCTTATGCAGAGAGGGACATAAATTTATTTATACAGAGTGAGGCATAAATAATATTACAAAACAAAAACAATTTTATCCCTAAAAAACTAATCTGCGACTGCAAAAAATTACTTAAAATGCTTCCTTTTTGCTCTCCCTACTTTCCTAAGTCGTTTAGGAAAGTCTTTAATGGTAGCACGAACTACTTCTAAAAATATTTTCTCCCAGCATTTATTTAATTTTGACTTTAAAACTTTGATACTCTGTTAAGGAGTAGGTCAATTGTTCTATCAACATTCTGTTGATTTTGAGGTTTCTCCTTGCTTCGAATATTTCGGATTAACTCAGTCCCTTTTCATGCTTTTCTTTAATGAACTTTTGCATAAATTCTACACACATTGTCAATACTTAATTGCTAGTTGTTCTGCAAAAATTAGGTGCATCCTTTATAGTTAATTTTATAAAATGACATTGGTAATATTTGCGAAATAATAGGTATCAACATTTTTTCAAAACATGTAACAGGAATTGTGCCTCATCCAATTTAAGCCTAAAAATGTAATATTTTTAAGCAAGGCAGTTGAAGAACACATTTAAATTCTCACCAAATAATTTTCAGATAATACGAACGAAATGTCATGAATTGTGTTTTTTGAGATACTGCAATTTCAAAGCCGGGGCCCTACGAGTACGCAGTAGAAACAGATCAATAAACTGTGTTAGAATATTCCATGAATCTTCCTCATGAAAAACGTTTTCTAATGATAAATAACATTTCCATTGATTTAATATAAAAATAATAGAATGATTGAGGAAGGCGTAATGATCATTCATCACCAGTGAACACAAATATAACCATATCTATATCCCTATGGGAGATGCATTTGACTCTTTCTTATCTCTTATGACGACATTCTTATCCACAACGCTGCATTTTTTGAAACCATGACATGAAAGCAATATGCCAATTAAGTAAAACTCACAATAATTCATTCCTAGCTTGTGCAAACTTAATGCAGTACTTGAATGAAGTTGGCAAAACAAACTTTTTCTAAAGGGTTCAGAAACATTGTGAAGTATGTAACTTACAAACAAACAAACAAACGCTCTACTGGTTTAGTTACTTCAACTATTCTCTCCAGGTAATTAATTAGAACCAATTTATTCGGGTGTGTCTGAAAAAAGTAAAACAAACAAACTTTCTACAGTGACTGAGCTACTAGACTTTTTTCAAAATTTATAAGAACCACTTTGCGTACACATTGTAGTAATTTTAGATACTCTAATATCTGATACTATAACTCATGTCGTCGAATTGCGTCTGAGGAATCCTAAACGTATTTCTTATAATCATACTTCATAGAAAGTAATAACTATTGAAGAGTGTTACAGTGATCAGAGTATGCAATTGTAATGTAAACGTTGCATATAAAAACTAGGAAAATTGTGATGCGAGTGTGTGATTATGATATGACTGTACGACAGTGATGGAAGTGCTCAATGGTGATGAAAGTTTCTTACCTTTATGAAATAAGTAATGATGAAAAAAGTGTGTGATAGTGATGAGAGTGTTTGATTGTAATGGATTTATATAATTCTTATGAAAGTTTTCAATGATTATGAGAGTGTGATATAATGTGTGAGTGTGATAAAGATGCATAATAACTAGTGAATATTACGCATAAGCATATTTCACAAAATTATAATATTATTTTAATAGTTTGAAAGCATTTCAAAGCTGATATCTGGATCAAATGATGCTCGAACATTTGTTTACGAGCATGCAGGTAAAATTCCTGCAAAAATGGTGGCGTAGATTCGCAATTCTATGAACTTTGTTTCAATTTCTAGCATTAAACTATTCATTTGATACTTTTACTTTACAAAAAATGAAATAAATAATAAATGAGCAAAAACGTACTTGGAATACTAAAATAATTAGCCTGCCTTATTCTTCCTGGAAAATTCTGCTTTGAAGGAGGGAAAATTCAAATTTCGAAGCAAGTTCTAGAAACAACTTCTACTAACTCGAGAAAATGAAATTAAAGGTGTATTTTGAAAAAAGTAGACAAATATTTCGTTGTTTGCCGTCAGAAGGAAGTAAAATGATAACATAGTGCATTAAATTTACTACACATACAACACTTACCTGCCTGTGTTTTTACTAACACAATGAAATTTCTATTTGTTTGATTCTGCCTCCATTTTTACTGTATTGCTTTCGAGAGCACTGTAACAGTTTATTTCCTACGAACAGTTGTCCAATATTTTCCTTTTCTGAAAAATGAGCTATAATTTTGAAATAAAATTGTAGTTTATCTGTTGGAGACTTTGAATTCCAGAAAACGCAAGATATCAATGGCATTAAATAAATTGAGTTTCAGGGGAAATGGGAAAAAGACGATGTAGATATTTTTTACACACCAATAAAAATGCAACTGCTTCAAACATGTTGGTTAAGCCATAATTTCTGCGGACTGTGCAATCATGATGTGCAGTCAAATTTGCATAAGGAAGTATATTTTCAAAATAAAAAATCTCGAAATCAAAAGCTCTTCTGTTTATTATTCTTACGCTAAAAACAACAGAAACAAACACTAGCCGCATGTAAATTGTTTTTTTGATAAAAATATGCGAAAATAACGCGACAGAATACTCTGCTGCTCATATTTTTTGTACGAAGACAACAGAAATAAATGTTGAGAGAGACCGGTGTTTACACGTACGAGTTTCACGTAAAGTCTTGGGAGAAATATCGTCCGAGAAATTCAAACTGTTCAAATTTTCACGTAGAATATTGTAGTATACTCGACGGTTTTATTATTGTTGCTCGTAAAACATTTTGAGGTGAGTTCACTTTAGTCTTTTGGCGCCTGAAGGTGAAATATTGTTGACTAGCGTGAATAATGGATGGCTCTTCTCTTAAAATAGTCGAGAAGTGGGAGTGACAGAGTCACAGAGTATTGCATGCCCTCAAGCGCCGAGTCTTGAGGAGACTCTAGGACTGAGTCTTGAGGAGACTCTAGGACTGAGTCTTGAGGAGACTCTAGGACTGAGTCTTGAGGAGACTCTAGGACCGAGTCTTGAGGAGACTCTAAGACTGAGTCTTGAGGAGTAAATCTCAGGTACTTAATTAATTCTAGCCATGCCGGCACTGGAAGAAGTCAGTGTTTCGTTCCAGTGATGATTTCATTAACGAATTTAGAATCGAAAAAATATCAAAATACGTGATAGTCTCCCAAAAACATTTTGGAGTTTAAAACCTAGATCTGTTCTGATAAATATTTTCAAGTATGTACAAGTCAAATCAAACTCTTAAATAAATTACAAGAAAAGAGAAATACATGTAAGCTCTACTCCATTAAAAATCAGTGCATGATATGAACGAATTATCGATATTAGTCAGGCTGTTCATAGTATATATATTCTTTGACGAAGATTATGCGTCACTGGTACCATCAGCGGAACGTTTGGTCGGGAATTTCTATGTCAATGGTTATGAGATCAGTCAGTGGCTTCACTGATCGAAAACCAGCACGACAGCGTCAACCATGATGCCCATTTATAAAGAAGTAAAGATCTCTTGACGTCATCCCAGTGTACGGTGCATACAGCCCTCAATTATAGTTAATAGTGAGAGAAGCTTCCTTTGTGATACGTGAAAAAATGAAAAATGGATGAAGTGAACTCAGGACTGTTGACGTTCTTGCGCACATTGCTTGGATCTCCCGACGAGGACTTTGAGCTCACAGAATAAGTTCTCAAACTGCCCACCATAGCGTGAAAATAATTATTATGAGTGATCTTTACATGGAGAGTTTACCTACCACTCTAAAAAAATACCTGCACACTTTGCGAATTTTGCCTTACCAATTTTGTCACGTACGATGAATTTTGTTGGTTATAATAGAAATGAAGCTCCCATACAAAACAAACCTTCTGTACGCAAAAAAAAACATTGTTTCAGGACGTGTTTTTCTCAGCAGGAAAAATTCATCGGTGCTCACTCAGCGATTTCATCTGAAATATTAAAAAAATATGCAAAAACCTTATTGCTTTAAAAATATCTCGAGACTCACTAACTGCTCCACACATTTTAATTTCGGGGTTTAAAAATGAGACCAGCTTCATTCCTTCCATGATTTATTTCAGAAATGTTTTGAGTTAGCCGAGGATAACAAAATTTACTTATGAACAAATTATTTTCCCTTTCAGACTCGCACCGTTCCTAAATTTAATCACAATTTTTACTCGTAAAAAACTATTGTTCTCAAACGACGTATTTTTCTGAAAGTTTTTTTGAATTGTTTCAATTACGCTCTAGTTTTTGCTCATGGACGGCTATAGTTTTGCTGAAATTTGATGAAACTCGATCATTGTGGAACTCGGTCGACATGAAACAGACGAGACGCAATTTTGAAATTTAGAAAAATACTCGCAACTTGCAAACAACATCATCGACAGCGCAGTGGTTTTAAAATCTCAAATGTGCTGCAACTTAAAGCTTCTACACGGCTCTTATTGCTGTATCCATAACAAGGACTACCTACTGAAACAGACCACGATTGTACTCTGTTGGGAGGATGTCTTTATAGATTATGCAATACATAGCAGCTGGTTATGCATAACTTTAAATTGATTGTTACTGTTCTAAGATGAACTTAGGAACATATTCATTGTCTGAGGAGAGATGAACAAAACTCATCTAAATTCTCTTGCTAGTCTGAAATATCATTCCAACGTTGCTTATTTATCCCGATAATAAAAGAATTAGGCTCCATTTTTCTAGGCCATTGAAACTAGCATTCAAAATTACAAGTCAAAATAAATATTCATATTTTTAGTGTATTTTTCTAAGTTAAAACAATTCCTATTTTTACAACGCAATGGATTTTGGTCACGCGTTAAATAGTTATTTTTTATTCTGAAAATGTTATACTGTAGTAGACTAACTAATTTTTTTCACTGTAAACTACATCGTAGTCATTTTTCCCTCCATGCAATTATTTCGTCATGCAACTATGTATCGTAACTGACACCGTTATGTAGCTTTGTATCGTAGCTGAAACCGTTGTGTAACTTTGTATTATAACTGACACCGTTATGCAACTTTTATTGTAGCTGACACCGTTATGCAACTTTGTATTATAACTGACACCGTCATGCAACTTTTATTGTAGCTGACACCGTCATGCAACTTTGTATTGTAGCTGACACCGTCATGCAACTTTTATTGTAACTGACACCGTCATGCAGCTTTTATTGTAACTGACACCGTCATGCAACTTTTATTGTAACTGACACCGTCATGCAACTTTTATTGTAACTGACACCGTCATGCAGCTTTTATTGTAGCTGACACCGTCATGTAACTTTGCCTTTTAACTGACACCGTTATGCAACTTTGTATTGTAGCTGACACCGTCATGCAACTTTGTATTGTAGCTGACACCGTCATGCAACTTTGTATTGTAGCTGACACCGTCATGCAACTTTGCTAACTTTTCGATTGATGATCATATTCTCTTAAAACAACAAAACAGAAGTCGAATACCTCATTTAACGCTTCTATGTTTTGTTTAAACTGTCTGAAATTGAACACAGTCATAAACAATCTGAAAAATTGAACAACAGATCTGCTATTAAAACAAACCTATTGCTCATACAAAATGTTTGCATATTTTTAAAAATCATCGTAAACGGTTTGCTTTAACCGTGCTTGTACCATGTCACAATATATCTTAAATTATTTTTTCAATATTATTATAACTTATTCAGTTCACTTCGAAACTAACTCTACAAATGATGAAGTTCCAGCTAACACAAAAATTTCTGTGAAAAAGCATCACACTTTTCCCTGACTCCCAATGCACACAACATGGCTCTATAACCCTTACTTATTCTCCTAGTTTGTCGAATGTTAAGCCAGGGTAACTTTACCTAAGACTCACATCATCACGTAGGCGCTCGTTGGTTATCTTATATGAAGCTGGATATCTTCAAGATATCCAGCCTCTACCTTCTCGTCTGGTCTCAAGATCAATTTCCCACCGGTGTCAACCGCGACGCTGGCGCAGCACTAAATGGTCGACAAACACAGCGCCGGCATGTGGGTCCTGGACGCAATATCCGTTCGCTCCGACAGCCAAACGTCGCCGACGAAAGGGACAATTTTTTGTGTCCAGTGTTCTCAGTTAGGAACTGGACACGAAGTTGGCCGTATGATAATGCAAAGGAAGGGGATTGTTGCCAAGGAAATGTTCACGATACATACATGTGTGTTAGCATTAGCAGTAGTGCAAGGGTAAATTATACCACACAGGTAAACAATTCAAAGGTTTATATAGGTTACTAACATCAAACTTAATTTTTTACGCTAGAAATGAACAATTAATAATTGACGAAACTTCTAGACCCACAATATAAGGTAATCAATTAAATAGTGACATCAAACATTTCGAGTAACAGGAGTGTCTATGTTAGGGGTTCCTAACCGTTCCCTGACCTTGTAACCCCATCAGCATTTTGACGTAAGGGCATGTACCTCTGAATTTTTATGACAGAAAGGTGAGTAGAAAAATAAAATTCCATTTAATTTTAAATAAAACTTTTAGGTGTTCGGAACTATAAACTAACATTAAAAGTACCCCTTTAGATAAGCAAATGTACTCCAGGTTAGGAACCCCTGATCTATGTAGTGCGTAGTAGATGCAGGAGGAAAGATGGCACTGGCATTCGCGAGGCTCCAACTTTTGAAGAGCCATCAAGACAAAAAAGAAAAAAATTTAAACTCTTTATTTCAAGCATGTTATCCGAATAGGTTATTATCGAAGGATTTTTGAAAATTTAGTGAAAACGTTCGTACTTGCAATTACCAAAGAAATGATTTAGGAATTTCTCTCTTCACTGCATAAGCTACGTTTCCAAAAAATATAGTTTTTTCAGTAGAACAAAAAATGGTGTACGATAATTCAGAGCACATTTACTTGTTAAAGATTATTTGTATATAAGCGCTAGCGTTGAACAATTCCGAACAAATTATAAATAATTATGAAGAATATCCATTGAAGTTTTCATGGAGAAATACTTATTCAGCATTTTACTGTTGACGCTGATCATTTTTAAATTAAAAATCTTATAAACAAGTTCTAGTGAACATCTAAAAATCTGTTCTCGTTTGGACGATAGATTCGTGTTTTTCGAAGACTTCATAGTTTCTCCAACGTAGTTTTTAGCTTTAAAACCTAATAATTATTAGTTTCTGTCTTCGTCTATTCAAATATTTCTGTTTATGCAAGCGTCAGATCACATTTTCATAATATATGTATGTTCTCATGGAGTGTGACAATGATACTTTACGGCTACTCTAGTTTTACTCTAAGTATTTTGACAAAAATTATGGTAAAATTTGTTTTAAAAGGACTTAATTTTCTTGCATTTAATCAAAGTTTTTGCAAAATTTCTCGTTCAAAATTGATTTTTTAATGAACATTTGGAGGTGCCATGATGATCACGATAGCAAACTAAGATCTGAAGAATGTTGCACTACACGAACAATACTTACGAAAAGTTTAACTTTTGTTCAAATTTCAAAAGTCTATATTACGTTAATTAGATAATTTTTTAATGTTCTTTTTACTCTAGGTACGGACTTTTAAGGTCATAAATTCTTCATCTTCGGTTTACATATTTGAAAGACAACTTGAGATGACGTTTTCAAAAGCGAATACCTTAATCCTTCAAATTTACGGCAAAGTTTTCTGGATGAACAAACTTCGTTTTCCTAATTACTGTTCAATGATTTGATAAACTTTCTTTGGCCTCGAAGGAACAACAGTATAATTAGGCTATAGAATAAATATGTTTATGCTTCCGCAACTTCGGCTTGTTTGATTGAGATTTCCAAGTAACTCTTCCTTCATAATGAAACCAGATTTTTTAATGTGAAAATATTTTTTAGAAGCCATGATTGTTCTCGCTCATAACACTTGAGAAGTTTTCAACGCTCATTATTTTTCGCATTATTGTAAATGGTAGTTTTTTTCCGATTACTGTTCTCCTGCGGTCGCTGGGAGAATTTCTTTACGCGGATCCCGGTGGAGATTAAGCGAATTGTTTTCCACATATCCCGGTGGAGGCAGTAAAAATTGCCTCCCACGTACGCCGGTGGAGGCTGTGGGAATTATCTTCCATCCATCTCGGTGGAAGCAGTGGGAACTGCCTTACACATATCCCAGTGGAGGCTGTGGGAATTTCTTTCACATATCTTCCACCTAGATGAAAATTGCTTTCACCTCGCTGAAATAGAAGCTGTCAAAAAGTTTTTCACGCACCACGCAGGAGACAGTGGCAGTTTTCGCTCAGACCTGAAAATGAAAGTTTGAGATGTCCCATCTCTTCAGTTTTACGGAGCTTACGTATGCAGCAGTATATATCATCTCCAACATTTCAATAAGTTAGGGGTGGTATTTTCGAATATTTGATCCAGGAAAGTATGAGGAATGTTAAATTCCTCTGAAGTAACAACTCTAGAAAGTAAGTGCATTTTCTGAGTGGAAGTAGAAGAGAGACAAGTTGTTACATTTGTATAACCGGAAGAAATGTTTCCTGGTTTTCAAACTAGAATCATTTTCCCAATACATCATCTTTTGTGAACCTTGAATTAGCTTCAGGAATGGTTCAAACAAATTCAACCATTAAAATAAATTGCATCACATATATTTAACTACAATAGAAACTTAATTGATTTCAGAACCCTTACAGGCCTCATTTAATTTAAAAATTCTACCTTGATATAAAAGACTAATTCTGAAGCCCCCTTTTGTAAATGTGTTTTCCTTATTGTTTCTTCACAGTCAAGACTCATTAACCTGGAGCATTGTTTGAACTCCTTTGGCTGCCTTTAGTGCTGTGTGCTCTTGAGCTCAATTTAATACCGAGTTTTTCGTCTTGAATTTTTCGTCTTCCAGCATCGGCATCGATTTATTTGAGCCTCGGAGTGTCGATCCTTGACGGCCTGCTTCATGCATAGCAAATGAACTTTGTGTTAATTTGGAAAGAGAACTGATGTTTAAGAGTGCCTACTCTCTGCTCTGAGATGACCTTAGCACTTACCAATTAACAGTAATGGACTCCCTCTAAATAGGGGTTCAATGAAGGTCTCATTTTTTAAAGGTAATAATAGATAGAATTTCTTCCCCTCTGTTCTCAATTTTTGTAGAACAATTTTAGAACCTCGATAGTTCTCTTTTAAATTTTAGATCAGCATTTAAGAACTTTTTCTGAAAAGGATTCTTAAATTATTTAATAAATAATGAGATGCATTTAATGGCAAACTATACCTATTCACTTGAAGACTATAGCTTAGTAATGGCAATGATCTATGGAGATAAAACGGTATAAAAATGACGATAAAAATATTTAAAAATAATACAATAACACTATTTGAAAAAACTACGACAACACTTCAAAAAACTATAAAAACGCTATTTTTTTACCCCTTTATTCTCACATTCACTTTCGACGCATTCATATTTGTAACGCAAGACAATCAGTATTTCAGAAGTAAAATATGAAAGTTTTTATCCTCTCATGTACAAATATTTCTAGTATACTAACTGAAGTATACTTCGAAATAATTATAATAAGCTCTAACGTAGTGTGCTGTAAATAAATAAATATAATAAGCTCTAACGTAGAAATAAATATAATAAGCTCTAAGGTAGTGTGCTGTAAATAAATAAATATAATAAGCTCTAACGTAGAAATAATTATAATAAGCTCTAACGTAGTGTGCTGTAAATTGTTGGTATTTTGGAAGAAGTTAACAAATGACTGCAAAATTATTCAACATATCACAAACTCTCACGATTCTCATCTTAAACTTGATTATTCTAGCTGACAATGAGCTCAGATATTGCTAGTAACCTAAATTACTACAGTACAAAATAATATTACAAAGTCCCATGCTAGACAGCATGGGACTTTGGTAGCAACCCATAAATGGACCAAACTGCTCGTTCTTGTTGCCTTATTCTATCCTATTATTTGACAATATAACAGAGTCCTGCTAATAATAACACAGTCCGCCAGAGTGTTTCTATGACAAATTTTGCACACCAGCAAAACATTTCGCTCGTGTAAGCATGGATTGAACCCCAACACACAACTCGGCTGGCCCCTCAGCAAGCATACACGCTCTAGATATCTTCATGTCAGCAACAGTCTTTCATCATACCAGTTTGAGAACATGTCAATTAGAACATATTACATTGCCCTTCTTATTATTAGCATCAAGTACTTTTAAAAAATGCATGTAACTTCAGGGTAGTCGTTATTTTAGCAATGTTTTCTCAACAAAAGTATTATTCTAAGAGGGAATGAGGGGCCTGGTGAGAGTGCTGAACATGTCTCGCTAACCAATTGGTCGTAGGTTGCATCCGTTAAAAATGCAGCGAAATTCTTCCACAACGAGTGGACGAAATCGGTCCCATAACGACGCACAAGCAATTTAAAAGATGTACAACATGATCTAGGGCACTTGAAAAATGAATATTGTAATTCTACAGCATAATAAATTCAATGGTCAGGTACATGAAGGTATTGTACAGAATGTAAGTCCTTTGGCTTTCTTCATTCTGCGGCTCTTTGTGTGCTAATGCTGGCACGTGAATCCATCACATAGAATCATGATAAAGTTTCGTTTACTTGTTAAAGTATATGCATGAACACAATTATTTGGGCAATAAATCTATTAATTCTACTTGTGCTCTTCTATTTTAACAAACAACCTGAATATGTATTAAAATTGAGTCTCATAAGAAATACGTATCTCCTCTTATACCTCGCGTTTATTAGGTACGCGGACCAACAAGTAATGAATGTTTAAATAATAAATGAGAATTTTAATACAAACCCTTGGAATGCAGCTGCAAAACTGCGACAGAACTTGTGCTCCAGACCCATGCTTCATAAGTGGCTACATCGTATTTAGCTCCTAAGAACTTACGGGCTCAAAATTATCTAATTAACGACTTTTTTGCCTCGTCTTAGACAGGTTTTAGTGTCCTCAACGCTCCCCTCACAGCATTATTACAGGTCTCTGCTGAACTTAACTTCGCTCGGAAGAAGTTATCACGCGTCAGATTTGCCAGGGGCGAAATAACGTCGTCCTGAAACACGTTATTGTTACGGCATATCCTCATACGTGTAAAACTTCAGTACTATAAGAGACTTGAGTCACTGAAGAAAACCTGGCTCGTTATGTTTTAACGTTCTGCGTAACACTGTAACCAATACAGACATGACACACCGGAATCATGTTAAATATGAAAGCTTATTCAGAAATACCAACATATACTTGAAAGAAATGTTTCCAGATATTGCATCGTAGAGAGTGACACTGGTATTCGTGAATAAAGATTACTGTTGTTTAAAAATTAATTCAATTTTGAGACACTGAAAGTTAATGCAATAGGCTAAAATTGAGTCAGTATATTTCAATGATAGTTCGATCGATGCCACTCAATGAACCCTCCTTTCCCTTTGATGAGAACCATGAGGCAACTCCGAATTTGACATAAGTCTTTGTCCTTATGTTCTGGTTTTGGGCCTCAGCTGGTCTTCAGGGCCTCTCGTGCCTGAAGGTGGTTCTGGGCCTCAGCCTCCCAGATGCGGTGTGTTTGAAAAATTAGCGTATATCAAGCAGATATAAAAATCAGATAGACCTAAATTAGCAATCGCTTTTAAGCAGAATAGGTAAACAACGAAAACGAAATAAAATCTGCTTGTACATAATTAGTTGCACCAAATTTTGATCAAATATCACGCGCCCTCTGGGTGCTGCATAAAATTTATAGTGTATAACAACTTTTATAAATTTAGGTAACGATGTGTTCATATTTACAGTACGATTTGAACGTCCATCAGTTCAAAATCGTGGTACTGAATTAAGCAACTTTGTGTAGTCGGTCCCGAACGAGAATAGGAAAATCTTAGCAAACACACAACGGTAAATTAAATCAAGACTTTTTGGACCTACCAAATTCTGTAGAGGACGTGAGGCAGAGCGTGGCTGAGGCTGTGAAGGCAGTGGGGATTGTCTTCAGATTTAGATTTCATATTAAGAAATAAGAAGCAAGGAAAAAAGAAGTGATTGGAAGAAGACAGTGAAAAGGAAACACATTTTGGAACTTGAGATATTGTGATGGAAGAGGAAGAAAAACATGAATAAAATTCTTAAGGGTGATATATAGAAACGAAAGATACGAGTAAGATCGGAAAAAATTAACGAATGTAAGGCATGAAAAGGAGGAAAAATTTTTACAAAATTAGTTGCGAAGATGGTATTGACATAATAGATCTAAGTCCACTGGTAATCAGAAATTGGGACCAATAAATATTGCAAATAGTGGAGAAATGGACATTATGCCGCGATATGAAACAAAGTGTACACACGAATATTTTGTAGAACCATGAAAAAACTCAGTGTTCAATAATGCTATTAATGAGAACTTATAGATTGCTCAAAAGTTTAATGGTTCCTTATGAGGAATATTACGAAAATAGTCATTTAATTTTATGTATGCAAATTGTGTTTGAACGCCAAGTGGAAAATCATAAGAACGATGAAAAGCATAAAGTAAGTAAAACAATTTACAATAACTAAAGTTGTCATATTCCTCAATTAAAAGTATAGTAGTATGTTAAAAGCAGCGTGTTATCATCGCGTAAGCCATCTACTTAATTGTCAACTTCGAAATTCAGATCAGTGTAAAAATTGTATCTCTGGTGCTGTTTCTTTTCAGGTTATCTCTACACCACAACTGCTTGTTTGTATTATTTTATACGTTCGGACCAAAAAATTTTGTGCACCTTTCATTTCAGTAATCACCCTGTTTTAATATAAGTTTCCACATGCAAATAAGCAGTTGTGCAAATGCTTTGCTTAAGCATCCTCCTTCGGAAAAGCCCCATCCTCCTATATTAATAAAATAATTCCTTCACTAACGACGATATAAACAGTCTTTATTGACTAAGTCATTAAATTAATCGACAGCATTTGTTAGCTTGCAGAGCAGTTATGAGTTTCTGGTGCAGGACAGAGGCTGTTGATGCATCTTGAGTGTTCACTCTGGACGCATCTTGAGTGTTCACTCTGGACGCATCTTGAGTGTTCACTCTGGACGCATCTTGAGTGTTCACTCTGGACGCATCTTGAGTGTTCACTCTGGACGCATCTTGAGTGTTCACTCTGCAGGGAGTACTAATCTCGTCAGCCTTGATAAAGCTTCTTTAAATATTACAACAATTAAACGAGTTTACATTTCCGTTATCCGACTGATTTTCATAACAAATTTAGTTATATTTCATCATTTCAACGGGGATATGTTATGTCTCCTGCACAGATATGCTCACATTTTCTTTCAATACTCATGACACATTTTGAATCTCTCTGATTACTGTACTCTTTTCTTTCTTATTGCTCCATCGATTAATCAATCTACGTATAGCTGGCAATCCTGATAGAAAAAATTGGAAGGCAATTTAAAAAATTCGTCAGGAGTAAATTCAACACTAAAGACCGAGTCCGGTGTCCTGTGGGCGGAGTTCGAGCAGCAAATCGAGTAGATTGGATTAACATTTTTTAGAAAGTTAGTTTGTTTGCAATTAGCGCAGAGAATTTCACCGCCCGCCGGAGACTCGAGCAAGCGAAGGAATGCAAGATAAAACTATTAACACTTCTATGCATCAGTCAATATTCAGCAATATTGACTATCCACCTACCTAAGAATTATTCTCCTGTTTTGGGAAGTTGCCAAACAATTAGGCAGACACTTCATATTAATATTTACGTGCATTTTAATACGCTCAAAGGGTTGTTTGATCTACGTCAAGACTTTCAGCAAATTGGAAATAAATAGGAGTCGTAACATGGTATTATCAAATCTCTTTATTTAAAACAGCAGTTCTAAATTGCCGTTTTAAAATCAGTCTCAACCTGTTTACGCTGGAGTTACATCTCGGAGTAAAATTCTCTTAAAATTTAAATGAATATCAGTCCTTAACTGTTGCAGCTGGAGTTCCACCCCATTTTGGAATTTCTCCGATATTTCCATTTGATATCAGCCTCAAAGTAATCCAGTTAGAGCTCCGTCTTACAATGTATTGCCATTTAATACCAGCTTCAACGTGATCCAGCTGGATTTTCCAGATATTGTCATTCAATATTAGTCTCAAAGTAGTCCAGTTAGAGCTTCGTCTTACAATAAATTGCCATTAGTACCAGTCTCAACGTGATCCAGCGGGATTTCGCTGATGCTGCCATTACTTTGTGTCCTAGTTTTATGATGAAGACACTTGAGCTCAGAACACTTAAGTCCGGCAAGTCACGTCATGCTTCTGATGACGAGCTGCCTGACCAATTACCTCTATCAGCCCGTCAGTTGACTGATGAAGCGAACAACTTTTTACTTCTTCATCAAACGCGTTTGATGAGACGCAGCTGCTAGCGTGAGTTATGATGTGTCTTTAATTTATAATAAATTCATCATCAATCTGAGCCAATAGTTGAAAAACGCGAAGGCTCTCAAAGGCCACCAAATGGAGAGCAGTTTACGAACATGTACCACTAAGGCAAATAATAAATTTGCATCTATGAGCTATTCAACTAATTCATGCGTGACAAAATGATAAAAGTTATGAGATTTAGTAGTTATATTTGACCGTAGTATAATATTTGTAACAATTTATCAAAGCAGGATCTGACTAAAATAGTTTACAGAGTTTACACCTGCGTGTGTTCCTACTTTTCCAGGAGTCATGAAGTAAGTTTTTGAAATTTGTGTTCACACGCGACTGCTACAATTATTAAAAATTACTAGATTAGTTATTAATTCGTATATAGTTTCAAAGAAGTGTAGGTAGAAACACTTCCGTTAGAAGATGCAGATCGTTATGTGCTTCGTCCACCGCGCCCGTTTATGCAAAAAATTTCATTGTTTAGGTTTCAAAAAACGCAGGCTAAGAGTAAATGTCAGAATAAAATTTAGCACCAAGATTTTGATTAACAATTCAAAAATCCTTTGAAGGGATTTACGAAATCAACGAGGTTCCAACGGCACTTGTGCTGCACGATGCAGGGCCAAAAATACGAGGTCAGCTGTTCCATTGATGGACGGCCTCTTGATCAAATGATAGTAAAGTAATATTTAAGTATATAATTTATATATTTTTTTATTATATAAGGTATTATGAATTATTTATATCGTGATATTTTTCTTTTCAATGGTATAATATTGATTAGATGTGCATGTATAAAAAGATCTTATAATGGTAACTCTGTTAGAAGTTGTTTAACCCTTTCGGTACTATGATGTAGATATCAGAACCTTTTCAACATATTTACCATCAAATTTTAAAAAAAGATGCCTTGTGATGTTTTACGGTCACTGCATTGTCCTGATCAAACTGTAGCTTGCACTACCCTACCAGCGTTTGCACAGACACACGTGTTGCTCTGCATCTTAATAAACGAAAAATGACTGCGGCTACCAGAGATGCCGTCGGGACCGAAAGGGTTAAGTGTGTGGATCTTTGAGTGATTGCACAAGTCCGTTAAACTTCTGCAGGTGTACTAGTAGATGCACGAGTCATAAGTCAAATGTACAAGCAAAAGAAAAAATAAGAATTAATTATCTGATAAATTCATTGACATGAAAAGACTTGGTTCACATTGGATGAGTCGAGGGAAGCGACGTCTAGCACAAATCAAACAAAATCAACTACTTTTAATTTTGCCATAAAATGCAATGGGTGAAGATTTTTTCAACGAAAATACATTTCCTCAAATTGGTATTTTACGCTACAGTTGACAATAATTCCTACGCTATCTTCTAAATCCTAATGCTGATTGTTTTAAGCTGAAATATACTGAACCTTCAAGTTTAAATCTTTATTAGTGTATATTATATTCTTAGGGATGATTTTGTCTCCTCTATGACCTTTGAATCTATTATTTTTGCTGGTTTCTACGCGTAACAATCGTTCAAATGCGATCCTTCAATATACGTTCAATACACGACACGCAATAATCACGCAAGTTTGGTCGTTTACGACATACAAGCCAAATCAATCGAAAACAAAGTTCTGCACCTCCTAATAGATGCTCAATAGATATTTTTCCTATGAAATCCTTGAATAGTTGTGAAATAATTTTTCAACCATCATTGCACAGTAAAGTTTAGAAGAACTAACATACACTGCTTTACATTTTAGAGGCTCAGAATGATGAATTATTGTTTTTGTGATGAACACACAACAGACTGAAAATGCGTTCTGAAAAGTGCCAGTTTATTTCTTACAGCAGACAACGCATAATTCTGAAAACAAATGAAGATCATGAGCTAAACAAAGGGGCTTAGAAATGTGCAGTTGCTCGCTGGAACAGCTGCACGATAATCGTTATTTTGGCAAGCAGAGCTAATTTATGGGGAAGGTTAGGAGGCAATCAACATTAATTTCCCACGAGAAATATCCAAATAAAAGGATAGAATTTTAGAGCTGAGTTTGCAAAACGAACATCATTTTAAATCAAAGGAAAATATTTCCAGCTGTACTTGGGAAAATGAGAGTCATGTTGTCCGGCAAATTTTCACACAAAAAGAAAAAATAAGTCTTAATAATTCTTGAATATTCTCCCTGCTCTTTAACTGACCACCCTGGTCAAAATAACTGCTTAGCAGCTAAATATGGAAACGTAGACGTGCACTTTTGTTTCTTGCTTAGACCACATTGCTTAGCAACAAGGAATGTTGCTCAAGGCAACACTGAAGCTCAGACTCAGTCAACTGGCCTCAGCTTGAAAACATCTGAGCAAGTGGAAGAGCTACTAACGAGGACATACGCACTAGAACCTGACCAAATGGTTAGTCAGGGAAAGATTTCATGGGGACTAGAAAAGACGTTAATTGCTAGGATGCTTGTTCATCAACATCATATATACCAAATTATCATAATGCGACATTGTATGAGCACACGATGCGTTGCTGGTAGCTATAAGTGAACTAGACAGATGAATGTCTGTGATCAAGCACAAGCGTTGCAGAAAATGACCCGAGAAGTGGGAGAGCAAGACTGACATATACGGATTTATTATCAGCAATTAATTTCCTTTACAAGTTGAAAAAAAGAACACTACAATATTGCTGCGATTTACAACGGTACTTCTACCAACATCAGCCACTAGCTACTAGCCAGTAGCTTCTAGATACGTTACCATACATTTTTGTACTCCCAGTGACCCATGTGATCGCTTAGTGGATATGAGACCTAATGTCTGTTAATTTTGTGACATGGAGGCATGAGGCATGGAGGGGTGACGTGTAGAGTAATTAAGGAATAAGGAAGAGAGGTCAGAAGGCATGGAGTAATGAGGTATGAAAGCATAAAGATAAAGAGGAATGAAGAATGAAGGCATAGAGTTGTGGAAATATTAGGCATGAGGGTAGGAATGAATAAATGGAACTCGTTATGAACTGAAGAAAATTTTAATTTTAGAACTTATTAAACAACAAGGAAGTCATGACCTGTATTGCTTACTCGCCCTCTTCACTCTGAATTCTTTTAATGAGACTCTTACTAAAGCACAGACATCAGATTTTCATGCGCCAGACTTGACAGAAAACAAAGAACTAGACTGTATTATGTAGAGTAAAGTAGGATGTCATTGAGGTCTGGTGAATAATGGCTGATGAATACCTGTGCTGAATTCAGATACTCATCAGCCATCATTCATGAATTCTTTGTAATTTCTAGGAGAACGAGTGGGTGAGTGAGTGGGGGAGTGGGTAAGGGAGTGAGGGGAGGAGCGAGTGGGGAAGCAAGTAGAGGAAAGAGTAGGGGAGCAAATGAAGGATTGAGGAGTGAAAGAAAGTCAGACTGCATGAATGCATGTTCTGATGTCAACTCGAATGAGAAAAGCATCTGGGACTTCTTGATGAAAATTCCTTATTGAGGTGGCAGACACGTTCATAATGAACGCACATTAAAGCACACACATGACAAAGGCAGCTTGGAGCTCTACCTCTGACATGTTCACACTCCAAATTACTCACTGCACCCAGTTATATCTCCGTTGTAGTGTTAACAAATCCTGGGTGCGGCGATCCGTTTAGGATATCTGGAGAAATAAAACTCTTTTAGACTTCTGACACGCAGCAGCTAAGCTGTCAAACTTGAACGGTTTTGCCACAAAACTTGGTCCTCAATTTCTTGTTGTGAGTAAAGCTCCCAAAACCTTTATAAGTTTTGCTCAAGCCACAAGTAACCTTAGTTTCAAATTGAAGTACCCAACAGGTTTTTCAAAATTTATGCAAAAAATGCCCACAGAGAAAGTGGTGCATACCGGAACAAAAGTCCTAATGAATAATTTTTTCAGCCTCAATTTTACTTTCACTGGAACAACACAAAGGAATCAATCGTTTAAAATTTATTTGCTTCTGACATCTTGTTCATTTAAAATGACATTTATTAAAAAGTGTTTTTTATCTGTTAACTGTGAACATTTTTCCTCCATCCACTGTTAATTAATTATTTTCTGAGATAAATTATAAACAAACGAGTGAAAATTGAACTTTCGCCAGACTGGTTCATTTTGATCAAATTGATTCATATAATGATCCATTTGTTATCAAATTGTCATTACGCTAATTTTAACTCACGGAGCTAGTGCAAAATACGGCGTAGGTGAGCGGGTTTGATCTGACAAAAGCCGTAGAAACTGATCACACAACTCAATGACCACTAATGAGAGATTAATATACATGCAAGTGAGACTAATGAGGAGTGTAGAGGGAGAAGGGATTAGGAGCATTAATGAATTATGCTGGAGACTAAAGCTTTATTGCAACTGTCCCACTGCCGTAGGTAGGTGTATCTGTACCAGTTGCTTGATTAGTTACAGGTAGGTGTAACTGTAAAAACTGTTTCATTAGTTACAGGCAGGTGCATCTGTACCAGCTGCCTAATTAGTTACAAGCAGGTGTATCTGTACCAGCTGCCTCAATAGTTACAGGCTGGTAGAATAGAATAGAATAGAATGAGGCTATAGGAACGAACCTTCTGACCCATTCTTGGGTCGGATAATTACTTCGATAATTATTCGGTTGTTTACCCAAGTCCCATGCCGTATTTCTAGCCGCGTCAACCATGTCGGCAGCGGGATACATACATATATCTGAGGCAGCAGACTGATAAGCGTGGATAAAATGATGGTATCATTTCAAGCATTGCTCCACGATATGAACATAGGAAAAGATTTGTATTAGAAAATAAACGGCCGTTCTTTTTATTCAATTTCAACTCCAGGAGATCCACACACCTGAAAGGATTCTCTGATGTTTGTGTTCTAGTTTTAAATATTGATAAAATCGATTTCACTTGTGAATTTTTTAACAAGTTCGTATTTTTAAAATGTATTGTTACTACTCGATGTTCACAGGTCTGAGCTGTAAACTCCAGGGCAGTAAAATTCAGGGTGAAGTTCCACAAAACTTTTGATGATAAATGCTCACACTTACGCAGTTGTGAGAGTTCAGGGGAGAAGGAACTTTCAGCTTTTTCCTCACGATATTTTTACAACTAACATAACTACCCTTGTGACATAGAAGGAAAATATCAGAGCAAACCAGGATTTTAGAACACTCACATTATATGAAAAACTTTATCATATTTAGGAATTTAAACGCTGATGACGTCACTGAAAGCTACTTCCAAGATTAAAATTTCCAACGGTTTATCCCATAATGCTTCAATGTGTACCTTATTTCTGAAATTTTCACGTTCAAACCTGTCTTCAGAGAAATAGAATTAATTTATATTCATGTTTGGCTCGGAGCTAATGTTATATCGGATAGAGTGCTGGCTTTCAAAACTTTGGCTACTCCCAAAACCAATGGGAACTTTCAGGAACAACGTCTTGAAAGCAGTAAGGTGAGATGCTCGAGGCTATTAAATAACAAACTGCCTGATAAGGTTAGAGAGTCCGTTCAATGTGAATAGGAAATGCACGAAAGTTACGACTAACAAATATATAATTTGCGGAATGCTTTTGATTTAAATATTTCTAGCATTATTTGGTAGTATTTTTGAAGATCCTTGAGAATTTTAACGTTGTAAACCCAGACTACGAGAACGACGAAACAAAGTTTCGCATATGATCATTCAGATGGATTTAGGGAATAAAAATAGAAGATATGTCATAATGAATTGATTAGGTTTCTTGAATCTGAAACATCCTAATGGATATTCCACAATGGAGCTTATTTTATGAGTTCTAGAGTGCTGAATTTATCTAACTAACATTGATGATACATGAAGTATACCATTTAGAATACAGGAATACAGGATACTGTGAAACATCCTATACAACTGTCTGCAATTTTTTACTGAAAAAGTTTAATAAAGCAAAATGAATGAAATTCTATTTGTCTTAATTGTCTTAATGTCTTAATTGGTAATCTTATCATGATAAATTGTCTTAATATCTTAATGGCTAAGCATATTAAATTGATTAAGTTCTTCTTGATAAAGTGTGATTTCAATAAGGATCTGTCTCCTAATATCTTTATTGGAATTACCTGCATAGTTAAAAGTTTCTATTATATCCTGTACATTCAATATCCTTTACATTTGTATGCTGTATATCCGTCTCCTGTACATGCATAGCATTTACATTCATATGCTATACATTCATTTCACTTGTATTTATATCCTATTCATTTTTATCGTATACATTTCATCATATGCTATGCATTGCCACACAGCAAAAATTCCGTATCTCTATCTTTGAACTGTCTTAGTAGAGGTTTTCAAAGAGTTATATTCCTTACGACGTGTTTTCGGTTCTAATAGCAGATGAATCTGTGTGCAAAGTTCTTAAAATCAGAATTAATAAATATTGATATTGAAAGTCCAATGATTAAAGAGACTGGAAAACCTGTTTACTGCTTTCAATTAAACAGTTCCTTCAAATTTGTTCTCTCAAATAAACCATTGGATTTTTTTCAATTCATTCTTTAGCTTTCTAAATTCGAGTTCAAGTTGAGTTGTTTGCTGTACTCATTTTGCTAGAGCTCAGGTCTTAAAATTTTTCCAATTTTTTTAGACGAAGGTTCTTTTCATTTTTACGTGCTGATTATTGAGTTAAAAACGTTCCATTGTTTATTCGGAGCTATAATGGTCGGTTACGGTAGGATTCTAAAATTAAGGTTTGAAGGCAGCTGTTAAATGTCTCTATTAATCACAACGTGGGTGAGTTCAGCATTTAGTATTTTTCTCTTTCTTCTTACAGATGTATATAGAATTCGTTCGTTATTTTCAGCAATGCTGGCAACTTCAAGTGCAAAAATGACTTAACTGCTTTATGGTAGTCTGAAGGTCTATTGCCAGGAATATAATTTAGTTCCTATGATTTGATGAAACTCTGATAACTTGGTGGGCGTTTTTTATTTCCACAAATAACTGTGAATGTCGTAATAATCAGGCTCTACCATGTCATATCGATCATTCTCAGCAACACTCTTCGGCAACTAAGAATCAGAACTTCCAAGAAGTGTCATTGGAAATAAAGGTTGAAATTATGGCGCTCCTTCAGAAGCAGACTGAAGCCACACTTGTCCAGGCTGTTGTTCGGTTCTCTATGGCTTCTATTGGCACGCGTGGGCTTCTGTCGCCCTCTTCAAAATAGGAACTAAATCAGGGAAGAGTTGGGGCTAAGGAATTGTTGTGTTCGATCGAATTGAAGCATCAAATGAGAATTAAGCTCCGCAATGAGCTCCTTCTGGAGACCGATGTACAAAGCAATCGCATTAGTAAAATAGTAAATTAAGACCTGCGCTGGGAAAGACATGAGGCGGTCTGTTTTGAACATTTTTATTTTAAGATTGTGTACGGGCTGTAAGCTACTAATTTCACTCTTAATTCTCAATAATGAGGCGCTGATTAAATCGCCTTGTCTGGTAATGGTGAGACGTTCGAATTCCCTGCAGGTCATACTCAAGCATTCTGCTTTCATCAGAGACACAGAGAACAAATTTGTTGTTTGCAGCACAGATTGCCTACACAGGGTGGCCCCAAAAAACGTTAATCGAAATTTAATTATTATTTATTGGTATCTAAAATACCGATTGTATGTATAATACAGATGTTCAGCTTCTTATTAGGCACATGAATGAAACTCCTGTCCATCAGAACATTTATGTTATGCATGGAATTAGTATTCTAGATACAAATTAATAATAATAAAATTTCGATTAACTTTTTTGGGTTACTCTGTATAAATTGTAATTATTTTCACCGATTTATTTAAATATAACATATGAGAAAGTCCTTTCCACTTTTTAGTGTTAGAGACGAATCAGGGGTTTTGTTTAGTGCTTGAATAATTAGTGAAAAACATAGGAATGATATAATTCAGTCAAGGCCTTTCATTTTGCTGTCGAAGTGATAATTTTATTTCAAAGTGTGAGGTGGGCTTCTTAAGTATTAATCTTTTCGATATAAAAGAAAAAGTACAGTTTTTATAAAGTTTACTTTTTCATAGTTTTCAGCATAATTTCCTCCTATATTAGTGCCCTCATAAAGTGGTACAGCTAGTTTTTGAATTTCATCCTTATTGAAACCAGTCGCCTGATTTTCCAATTTTTTCTCCTATTTGATTTTTTCTAGGTTTTTGTAATTGATTGAGATACTCGTGTGGGGATGAATTGATTATTAACTCATCTAGATTTTCATTCTGAGTTATTGTCATTTTCTTGGATACAACATCATTGGGTCGTGGTCCTAGAAAAAGAAAAATAGCTGTTAACTCAAAAAAATATTAACATGAAAATAATTTCTACCACATTCAACGACGCTCTACACTCGTCTTTCAAATGTTAGTCATTCTTCACTTCTCAGCCAATTATTGCACGGAATTTTAGAAAATTTGGGAACTTTTTCCCCTGGTGATACTGAAGGTTAGTACTGGCTTCTATTTATTTACTAGTAGAACATGGTCCTGCATGATTCTATCTGTTGGTCGTTGTTACTAACGACAGCCGTGCGATGGACATCGTTGGACAAGATGGCGCCCATCAGCACCAGGATGTGGCGGTCCTCATGAGGGTCTCATGACACATCCCTAACCAGAAGTTCATGACCTCCATCGTTTGAGGTTTAGGAGGCCGTGCTGCCTTTCTGATGCGTCTATGAGTCTGTTATGGGTTGCTGATGCTTCTATGAATTTGTTATTAGCTGATGATACGTCTATGAACCCGTCATAGGTTTCTGATGCGTCTATGAGTCTGTGGTTGCTGATGCTTCTATGAATTTGTTATGGGTTTCTGATGCGTCTATAAATCTATCATGGGTTTATGATGCGTCTATGAATATTTTTGTTGCTTTGGGCTTTTGTGGGTATGTTGAGTCCCTCCTAAGGTCACAGAGTGGGAATTAATATTCATGAAGTTGTGTTTGCAGACAGACTATTGCATGGTTCAAAAACCGTCTCTTGGATCAACAGTGTTTTGTGAAAGCAGTGGAGTTGCTTCGAGGGCTTAATACCATCATAACACTCGCCACTTAATACTATCATAATATTCATAACTTAATACCATCATAATACTCGCCACTTTGCTATTTGGCCGTTAATTTAAACACGGATGTACAAGGAAAGAGTTTATCAACATAATACTGCTGAAAAATCTGATTCATTAAACTTAACAAGGAAATATCATGAAACTTATTATTTTGGCACGTAGGATAAAAAATTCAGCACTGAAATAATGTTCATCATGCCAGACAACGTTTATCCATATTTTTAGCCTCCCGCAGAATTATAAAACGTATTTTCTGAATTTATATATAGGTCTTAGCAAATATTAGAGTCTTGCATTTTGTATGTTTCAAGACTTGTAATATTCAAGTTATGCTCTTTGTATGTTATCCGTTGGCAGACGTATAACAGTGTGTTTGACACACAGCAGACGTGTAACAGTGTGTTTGACACACAGCAGACGTGTAACAGTGTGTTTGACACACGGCAGACGTGTAACAGTGTGTTTGACACACGGCAGACGTGTAACAGTGTGTTTGACACACGGCAGACGTGTAACAGTGTGTTTGACACACAGCAGACGTGTAACAGTGTGTTTGACACACGGCAGACGTGTAACAGTGTGTTTGTAACAGTGTAACAGACGTGAAGAAAACACCCGTATTTTTCGTGCAACACCCACCACCTGACTGGAGATCTACACTCTACACACTCTACACACTCTACACACTCTACATACTCTACACACTCTACACACTCTACACACTCTACACACTCTACACACTCTACACACTCTACACACTCTACACACTCTACACACTCTACACACTCTGCCCACCAGAAGTGTGTAGACAGATAACCATAAAAACGAAGAGTTTTTACCGTCTTGATTTTTTTAGTGTTCGGGCTCAATTAGAGTTGACCTTATTTGAAAAAACAAACAATCTTAGCTTAATACAAAATATTTTATCATGGAATCAATTTCCTTCACGACACTGAATAAAATTAGTAACTTGAGCAGATTATAAGTTCTTAAATTAGTTTAAATTAATAAAATGATTTTGGTTGAGAAATATGCATTTTTTAACTGGAAATTTTGCTTCACGAATAAATATCCTTGTTTTAAAACTGCTCTTATTTCGTGTAAAAATTTACTGGTATTCAAAAAAAATTATGCCCCGCAGCTATTAAACATTCATCGCAAAGCTGCTGACTTCCTGTATTGGGTTAAACACTTTTACCGTAAGAGGCTGTTCCTTGTAGATATGTAGATGACGAAACTCTTTGACATAGAGCAAATTAATATAAAATTCTTAAAAATTGATCAGTTACAGGACGTAATTTAGTTGTGAATATAACTCGAAACGAGCAAAAACTACTACTAATTTAAATGAAAAGGAAAATTCAAGTAGAACATTACGTGAAATTTACATGTTAGATGACTTAGACTTGGCTGTACACTGTGCCTCACACGGGGGTGCACTGAGCCTCGTCATGTATGCGCAATGGCCTCACAACTTCCTTCACTGACGGAATAAACAAATTCCTGGACCACAGAAACTTTAGTTCTCAGGGGAGAAATGCCTATACTTCAGCTGTCGTCAAGTCAAAGTTAAGTTTCTATTATTCCTAGTCGTTAAGACCATTTCGAATGCTAGTTGGACGCATGCGTGCGATGCTTGAACCAATGAAGGAAATTATTCATTTACTAACAGTAAATTTTGTGTCATAAAAATAATTATTTCTAAGTTCAGGAAAAGAAATTAAATTCTTTTCGTAAGACGGACAAATTCTTCGTTAGTGTATTAGTATGAATTATGCATCACAGAAGACACTTTCCTTAGTTTATTGATACAAAAACAAAGAGGAAATTTCAGCTGAACCATTTGATCAGTAGATAATACTGACAGTCATATTAATATAGCCTATGTCTGTGTACTAACCCACCATGAATGCAAACTTACGTTTAGTTTTCAATTCATTAAAATTTCTTTCACTGTGGGGAACTCGGACACAAATACGATTTTCTTGTAGAGAAAGTTAACACTAAAACATAAATCTAGGAATCAATTGTATACTTAGAAAGGCAGTGCAGTCAGTCGTTCGTCTCATGGTTAAAAATATTGAACAGTGCTTTTTCTACTACCATTTTCTGACGCGTATATACAGAATTACTTCATTGTTGTGTTCATTTATTTTAAGCTATCATATAATATCTTTCTTTTGTATGGAATTCCCTAAATCATGAAAGAATTTTGTATAAATATCTCTTGAGTGCTCAGCAGTTTATTCGAACCTTATACATACAAACAACCTTTGAAAAGCAACAAAAGTCTACGGAAGTGTTCCTCTTCAGTGCACGTCGCGTCGTTCCTCCACAGAGGCAGTACATTCAGCTGTGAGTGCTAGAGCCTGTCCGGGCCAAGATATCTGGTGAAAAGATTCATTCAGCCATGGATTGAACTTGAGAGAGAGAGGTGTGAAAAAAGTGGCAGTATAAATAAATTAGTTTTAAAGCTAAAATAGCATATCTACCTAATGTATGGCAATCTGAAATGCGTAGGTATTGATGTATGTTTTTGAAAGTAAGTAAATTTAGAAGCTATAATGATAAACAGTCCATATATATCAACAAGAAATCAATACAAAATGTAGATTGCTATAAATCTTTGGACAAGTTCTCCGATGTAAATCCTTATTGTAAGCATTTAAATATTTGAAAGTCTCTTCAATGCTCCTGACGTGATTGTGGACCACTATTACGACGATATGTGGACCACCAGCTTGGTCGACTGGTGAGCGAATCTGCTTGCGAGCGGAAAGACCCGGGTTCCAATCCCGCTGCCGACATGGTTGACGCGGCTAGAAATACGGCATGGGACTTGGGTAACCGAATAATTATCGAAGTAATTATCCGACCCAAGAATGGGCCAGAAGGTTCGTTCCTATAGCCTCATTCTATTCTATTCAATTCTATATGTGAAGCCTGAGCTGGGACCATAGCTGGGAAAACTGTCAATTAACCTCAGAACTTTTTGAAAAAAATTAAACTTACATGTCAGTTTATACAGACATAATTAAGCCACATACAAGTTCGTCTAAAAGTATTATCTCCTTGAGTAATTTTTACCGGAATCACCGTGTCTCACTTATATTACCCATTTCAGCATCAGAACGTGTATTCTTTCCTCTCTTTTAATTGATGGTAAAAACATAAAGTTTAGATTTCTGTCTTTAGTAGAAATTAGTATAGACTACATTGCGAAAAGGGGAGCTGAATAAACGGTGCAAACATAAACTTCAGTTCAGATAAATAAGAAAAGAAGACACAATCGCCCCAGTTCTCATAAAACCCCACAATTAGGTGAATAAAATAACGATAGAGAAAGACGTTCAATTGCTCTGCAAGGAAGGGGAACATTATTCCTCAATTGTATTCATTAATCAATAACTCTGCAAGCGCAAGTGCCGAACGATTTTCATAACAAAGCGCGATTAATATTCCCCTTCATGATAATTTTCTATAAAGGTTATTGCTCACTTTCATCCAGGGAATTGAGAGATATGTCTGAAAAATTTTATTCCTTCATAAACGTATCCTATATTCGTGCCATTTAATGTTGGTTTAATTGCATTGTTTTCTGGGTAATTTTAGAACTGTTTTTGCAGGGGAAGAATTTTTTGAAAATCTTTGTTTAAATTTGCTTATAATAAACAATTATGCAGTACATAAATACTTCAATACGTTTATTAGGATTATAGAACAATCTATAGATTACTCATAGTATGACCAGTGAAATACACGCAAAAAGTACACACAACTTTAGTAATGTAGGTCATAAATTTCTTTTAAGGTTAACTTCTTCAGAGTTTTTGTGAGTTTCCATACGGAAAATTTAAAAAGAAATTGTGAGTTTGGATTTTGTTAGCAAATTAGTAACAGAAAAATAAAAATGATAAGCCTGATTGGTGTACAGAACTCAACTAATTGAATTCATTGGTTGTGTTAAATATTGTGTTGAGGTAGGCGATTACGCGCGTCTCTTGTAATTCAATTTTATTCCTACAAACACTGATGAAGGAACTCAACAAAATCTTCACAAATGGAAGCTCTGCCTTGAGTTTATTTACTTCTATTTTCTTAGAGTTAGATGCGAACAATAAATATGGAACAAGTCAAAATACTGACGGTTGAGAATTTGATTCGCAGAGAACGTCTTACAATCGCCATAAAATTTTTATAAAATTGCCTCTTATTATTATGGTTATTATTTTTTATTCCTAGCTTTATTGTGTTTTGGACCAATAATATTCCCGTAATAGTTCTGTAAAGTTGTGTTTTGAATCCCACAATGTGATCAAAATAGTTCTGTAAAGTTGTGTTTTGGATCCTACAATGTGACCAAAATAGTTCTGTAAAGTTGTGTTTTGGATCCCACAATGTGATCAAAATAGTTCTGTAAAGTTGTGTTTTGGATCCTACAATGTGACCAAAATAGTTCTGTAAAGTTTTATTTTGGATCAACAAGAGTAGGAAATAATGTGTCAATGCAGCTTTATTTATTGTTTGCATCAGTTTCAAAATCCTAGATGGTTTGAACCCTAGAAGTTGCACTGGAAAAACTTCATCAGTCCTCGATAAAGGATTTCAATAATTTCATCCAAACAAATTGACAAATTTCTGAGTTATTTACACAATGAGTTTTACGTGCAACTCAAACAAGCTGGAATTTCTGGGTAATTAATCTTTAAGTTGCGACAAGTTCTTCGAGATAAACTCGTTAAATTTGTTAACTCGAGTTTAGAGGAAATCTTCAAGTGTTTTCATTTCCTCAAGTGTTGTAAGGGAAACTAGTTTTAGAATGCACTGGCAAATTATGTTGCATTGGAAGTTGGGACTGTAAAATACACATTGGAGAGCTTGAGGATCAGGACAATATATGTCTGCAAGTATCATAATATTGATGTTTTAATATTACAATTGAGACTACGATATCAATGTTTTGAATAAATATTGATGTGTTGGTTCAAAAGGTTATATTTTTCATTTCTTATGGATGTAGTAAGAAGTGAGATACATACATATATACATATATATCATCATTTTAACGTCATTAGGAAATATTACAGTATTTTTCCGAATAATTTTTAGATAAGGCAGATGTAAAGTAAGATACAACAAAAAAGTATTGAAATTTGAGGAGCGTAATTTAAGCGAATAAAATTGCAATCGCTTTAGAACGATGTTATGTGGAACTTCCCTAATACCAGAAAAATAATTTGAACAATTATTTACTAAATTATTCGGCCTTTCAGTTCCTCACTATCACTGTATAACTAATTATAACACTACAATTTTTGGGATCATTAACGAATCTTTGAAATGTTTTTTGTATGGGGAAATGCATAGCATCGATGCCTATTATATAATTATTGATGTGCAGGGGTGACCATTCATATTTACTCCTTTATCTATTCCTTTATCTAGGGTAATTGATACGCAGAACTGTCATGCTCACAATCGAGATCAATAAGCATCATGGCTCACTGCTGCCCACTCATGTAGACGTTTATTATGATTAAGTTACCCAATTAAATTATCGATTTGTGATAACAATTTTACAGTCAATATTGGATTTTTTAAAACTAAGTTGTCCCTCTGTGTACAGTCGGGACTGACGATGGCGGAGCGGCAGAAAATCTGACGAAGCTCGCGAGTTTTTCTAATTTTCCTGCCGTTGCCATGGAATAAAGTATAAAGTGCCAAACATGTAATAAATAAATACAGATATATAAAAAATTACCTTAAATTCAAATGAAAATTACACTAGGTCTATTGGATGCATCAGAATTTGAACAAAACATGGGTGAAAGAAGGAGAGCTTGAATCAAAACTTCGGTTAATTGCGACTCATTGTGTGGTTAATTACTGGTTCAGTTCAAAGGGCAAGTTCCGAATCAACTGGCAGGTTTATAATTAATTTAATTGATCGAGCAAAGACTCAACACGGCGATGATGGCCTCAGTCATCATTATCACTGACAGTTAAAATTAGAGCATCTATTCGAATGAATTTAAAAGCAACAGTCTAGTTTAGGCAGTTCGTTTCTGTTAATACAGAATATTTTTTGGGAATTATACACGCTGACAACTAAAAATACTTTTCAACGGAGTTTAGAGGATATTTTGCTTCAAGTTAAGTTTACAGAAAAGAAAAATTTCATTTGTTGTATATGTAGTACTCAAAATGCAGTGCAAAGTCGTGAGAATAGAAATTAAACAATCCCGTGCCACCACACGTGAATCAATTTAAAGTATGTACAGTTCAGTTGACCATAACTGTTGTAAACTAATAACTTCCTGAGAAAATGTACATGTAAGAAACTCACTGAGAAAATGTACATGTAGGAAACTCAAGGCAGCAATGTACCTCAAGGGAAAGTTCTTTATTTACCACCGCTCATCTGAAAATTTTCAGTACAGTACATGACACAATACTCGTACACAGCTGCACAGTATACAGCAGCACACTACACAGCACAGTACACAACACACTATTGCAGCATAACTTAAAATACTAGAGCTAGTACGCAGGTTGACACCTATATTCTGTAAGAGTGGACGACTAAACGCAAATGCAGAGGTCGTACATCCAAGAAGTAATACGAGGAAAAAAGCTTTCAACTTTTGACTCAGTAAACTGATGTAAACGCAGTTGCATGTATCAGCAGGATATGCTGCAATGCATACTTCTGGAGTATAGATCACTAGAATATATGCCACAGTAGAAATTCCAGATATAATAGTTGCTATATTATTTTGTAGTCCTGGAAATTGAAATCTCCCTAGAAACACTCGAAGGAAGAACACAAGCGTGTCTCACGCTGCACTCAAGACCTAATCCATCATCACATTCAACTCTAACTTTCATGTGTCGTTTTTGACCCGCAGATGGTACAGACTGCTGGTTCAGCGTTCAGGTGGCACCAGTTCACCAGCTGCGTGTTCACTCTGTTCCTCTGTTCACTGGTGTTCGCATCTATAAGTTCAACGTCAGCTCAGCCCCCCTACCCCCACAGGGGGGTGTGCAGTTACCCCCCGCACATGATGGGCCCCGCAGCACAGAGGATCTGCAAGTTCATTGAGGAGTACCAGAACCTCGGCGAGTTGACAGAAGCTCTAGAACAGTTCCTCGATGCAAAAGGTGAGTTATGAGAACTTACATTTATTCAGGGAACCCCAAAAAGATCTACTAATTTTTTGACGGAAGATTACTAATGTATTATTTTAATGACAATAAATAATCGATTCTACAACAGTTTATTTTCCTGAATTCAATTTAACTTTTTAGGATTATGCGTATATCAATGAACATCTACTTGAGCACAAAATGCATGAACATTGCGAAATCAAAGAGTGAGTACATCTTTTTGGGACACCCTGTATTGAGTTGTATCCTATGAAGTGTTTTCCACAATAAACACGTTCAACGGTATCAACGATACCGATATCAAGATTTCAAAATTGACCATTTTGGCTGTTTAACCCTGTAACCTGAATGGGGTAAGGGAGATTTATTAACAAGTGCTTTGTGTTCAGAAAATGGCATGGGATAATTGATACTGTGAAGGATGTAACTCATGTGGTACCGTTTTCTTATGTTCAGAACCCGTCAAGATGAAAGAGAAAAAAACAGAAGAAGGCATATACATATTCACTAAACAAAGTTTGATCGTTCTAGTGATTAAAATGAAGGTGAACATCAAACTCCTTTTCCTCTCTGAAAACATGGCTCAATAATTTAACGGACAGGAAAAGGCTTAGGAAAATTTTACATCTTTCTAGTGTCTATACAAAGAGCTTCGAGAGAAGTTGCATTTTGTTTTTGTTTGGGGAAACTGAAAACTTCTCGTAGAGAATAATAGGCAATGAGCCCAGCAGACAATGAGCCCAGCAGGCAATGAGCCCAGCAGGCAATGAGCCCAGCAGGCAATGAGCCCAGCAGGCAATGGGCCCAGCAGGCAATGAGCCCAGCAGGCAATGGGCCCAGCAGGCAATGAGCCCAGCCACAAGTTTCGCTTCTGTCAGCTTTCTGATCCATCTTATCGTGTTTCTTTGGAGTTTTCTCAGGACAGTTGATACCTAATTAGAGTTTTAGAACCCTGATGACTACACAGGCATTGTTCCATTAACAAGTCACTCAATGCAACTTGAAAACTGAAGTCCCAGTGACTATAATGAATTGCACTGACAAAATTTACAATTGTAGAACATTTTGTGATTTTTTCCTCTAAAATCGGTGGAAAAATTTCGCGCAGGATGCAAATAGTTGAGTTTTTGTAGAGCTCGAGTGATTCCAGTTGACAAGCAAACAAACAGGCAGTGAACTGGTAGTGAACTAAATTTCCCTTCTTGAGAAACTGAGTGTTCTGTCGGTGGCACAATTGAGTGTTCTGTCAGTGGCACAATTGAGTGTTCTGTCGGTGGCACAATTGAGTGTTCTGTCAGTGGCACAATTGAGTGTTCTGTCAGTGGCACAATTGAGTGTTCTGTCGGTGGCACAATTGAGTGTTCTGTCGGTGGCACAATTGAGTGTTCTGTCGGTGGCACAATTGCATTCCACCGTCAAAAACAAGTGGAAGCCGAGCAGAACAAGTCAGGAGTAAAGCTGTAATGGCGAGTGTGAGGGAAGGAGTGTGAGGGAAGGAGTGTGAGGGAAGGAGTGTGAGGGAAGGAGTTTAAGGGAGTGTGAGGGAAAGAGTTTAAGGGAGTGTGAGGGAAGGAGTTTAAGGGAGTGTGAGGGAAAGAGTTTAAGGGAGTGTGAGGGAAAGAGTTTAAGGTAGTGTGAGGGAAGGAGGTTCCCTTATTTCTACCAGATCTGGTTAGTCAAGCAGATTCTTCGTTCTTCTCAAAGCCATCAAAGGACATAAAAACATATTTAACAATATGTGCGATGATGGTCATAAAAACGCAATTATTGATGATATTAGGAATAAAAAATGATGATGATAAAAATATCTATTAGTATTGTTGGTAGTAATGATACCAATAATAATCACAAAACGACAGAGTCCTACACACTGAATGTGGTTAAAAATCTACCAGTATTTATTTTTATTCGAGTCTAAATTGGAAACACATACACTGGTGTATAAAAGTTCAAACTCATGAGGATTTCCAGTGACAAAAGCTAAAAACTCCTTCAGTGACTGCTGACGTCAATTAAAGTCATTGGAAAACAATTAAAGTCATTGGTGGGTATAACTCAATTTCTCTCAAATACTTAAGCCCATTGATGAGCTAGTAGAAACGTGTATGAGTATGACACGAGCATGTACGTCGGCATTAAAAATTATGAATAACAAAAATTTTTGCAAAAATGAAGTGGTAAACACATGTTTTACAGGCTGTATATGACAGTATGTTAGCAATAACATTTATTTCTTCACTTAACAGATACTTTGTCTCTTAGAGACCGGTGGTCAGGGGAGCAGGTACTGCTGACGGTGTCAAACCTGTATGAAGGTTCAACACTGTACAGCTCGGCTTCTGCTCCGATGCCAAGGCAGTGAAACCGGTTGAGGCCTAATGATAGTATATCATTTACTCCAAGACATTGTGAGAACAAGCACTGAGAACTCTCTTCTTCTATTAAGAAAATACTTCCCTCAAACGATAGCTGCTCTCCTAATAATTGGTAAAAATAGACAATTTATTTTTTGTTGGTGATTGGAATTATCGAAAGTTCACAAGGGAACTCAGCAACTTAAGAATGATTATTCTACGGAGTGAAAAGAGAGCTTTACTCTATAAGCCAGTAAACTGATTCTTTTTGTAGGCTTGACCTGTAGCCTGTATACAAGAAAACGGTCTCTATAATAAAATTTCCTGAGCTTGCGTTTCTTAGTTCACTGAAATACTGAGGAAAATTTGCTGCTTTATGATGAAAATCCGCGTTGCTTCGAAATGACGGATCTGTTCGATCAATTTAGACCAGTCTTTTGAGAGCCGAGGTCCTAATCCTGATGAACGTGAATTACTGCCTAAAAACTGCCTTGCTCCTTTATCACATCACTGCTCATTATGAGTGATTTCAGTGCTCGAAAGAAGTTAATAAATTCAAGAGAAATAGAAAAATAATAACTTGTTCTAGGAAAACTTTTAGTGGTGTTCAATGCCACTAAAGTCTCTTTTCGAGATGTAAATGATTTTAATGTACAAGTTTTCTTAAATTTCCTCGCTACTTGTGTTTTCAAACTTAATTTTCAGAACAAGGAACAAGGTTTAAAATTGCTGTGAAAAGTATTTTCTAATATGAAACATGATTACAATTAATTATGGAAGGATAGAACGAACAAATTAGACAATAAATTTCTTGACTAATACGTATTAACTGTTTATATGGTCAGTTAATACTTATATGTAGGTCATTGCTTGAATGCAGAAATTTGTAGAGCTTGACTTCTATATAAAATACTAAATAGTTCCCGTAGAAATTCCACGGTTTAGATTTGACTATTTAAAATTGTCATAAAGACAAATGTATTAAAGATTTACGACGAACTATTGTGTTTTGAATGAATATTTTTCATGAATATATGTACACAAAACTTCCATTTTGTATCTTATCTACCGATAACATGGCCTTGTAGGAGAAGGAGGCTAATAACGGGGAAAACGAAGTATTTTAGAGTAATCTGATGCATTTGATCTTCACAATACATTGCTTATAATAACGGGTGGGGCAAAAGTCACTTCACACTTTTAAATACTATTACAACAAAACCTAATAAAGGCAAAAAAGTGAATTATATATTAAATGAACAAGGAAATCTTGGAGTTTTATTTTGTATGTAATATATCGATTGAAGGTTTTTATTGTTACTCATAAACTTTTCACTATTATCAATAACCCCAAAAGGGCAAAATATAGCAAAGAACAGCGAGCAAGAATAGCGGAAAGTTATTTCACACATAACAGATCCTTAGTTGCAGTGTAGAGGGACTTCAAGACAACATTTAATCAACGAACAAGTCCTTCCAGACATTGCATTATTGCAATGATTTAAAGATTCAGAGAATCCGGATCAACAGCTAATAAAGAACGCTCTGGTAGACGGAGAGCAGTACGAAATGCATATACAATTCAGCGTGTTTCAAACAGCATTCAACAAGAGCCACGAACGTCGACTAGGAAACGTTCCAGTGAACTAGGAATTTAAAAAAGATCACTACGTCGCATCCTGTCAAAAGACTTGCAACTGCACCCATATAAAATTCAACTAAACCATGAGATAAATTATGCATACTATCAGAAAAGAAAAGACTTTGCTCGTGTATTTATGGATCTGGCAAATGGTATCCTTTTATGGTATCACTTGGGATACCTTAAACAAAGGATTTACATCAATAGGTCTAATACTGAACTAGAGTTGAAAATAAAATAATTGAAGAAATTAACAATAACTCCAGGTGTTTTGGAACAGGTGATGAAAAGTACTGTGAAAAGAATGAATGCACACTTGTTTGAACAGCACTGGACAACGTATGATGGATATCGTATTCAAACAATAAAACTTTTACTGAAGATTAATAAAACTCTAAGATTTCCTCTTTCATTTGATGTACAACTCACTTTTTGGCTTTATTAGGTTTTGTTTTAATAGTATTTCAAAGTGTTAAATGACTTTTGCCCCACCCGTTGCATACATATATACACGTTTTGATTCCAGCTCAATAATTTTTCTTCAGTAATCGATTGGAAGAAGTTGGAAGGACAGACACAGATAGAGAGATATTGAGATACACTGTGTATTATCCCACTATATAATAATACCCAAGCTGTTGCTTGTTGCTTGCTTGCTTGCTTACTTGGTTCGTCTCTCTGTTACGCTCTTAAGGATTTAGATAGGAGGAAATTCGGTAGGGTATACTCGTACATGTACTGTAAGCATTGTATTGTGGATACCAAAGACAGTCTTCAGTGTGGAAACTCCTTCAGTATGGAAACTCCTTCACAAAGCCTGCGTCCACTGGCAAATAAAATGAAATAATTCAGTAAAAAATACGTGAATTATTACGTGTGGGTCTACTAGTAAAGGGTGACCTATAAGTTTTAAAATTATTATAGCCATAAAGCTAAAAATGGTAAAGAGATTTAGTTAATTTAGAATGAAAGAAGATATTTCAAAGTTTAATATAAATTTACAAATAAAACAATAAAGTACGTTTAACTATGGAATGCAATATCTTTTAAATCACCTCCATTATTAGTCAAACAATGGCGTGCTCTTTCAACGGGGCCATTCATTACTTTCCTTAATGTCTCTGGTGTAATGGTGTTGATCACTTGAATGATGTTTAGTTTCAATAGCTGTAAAGTATCAGGCATTTCAGTGTAAACATTTTCCTTTAAGTATTCCCAGAGAAAGAAATCAGGAGCACTTAGATCTGGAGATCGAGGCGGCCACGGTATATCACCAAAACGAAAAATTATTCTGTTTGGAAAAATTGCTTTTAACATTTGCATAGTTTCTTTCGCTGTGTGCGCTGTAGCTCCATCTTGTTGGAAAAAGGTAATCTCTGTGTTATTTTCTCTAATTTCAGGTATCAAATATTCTTGAATCATCTGTCTATACAGGTTTCCATTAACACGAATTGCATCACCATTAGCATCTTCAAAAAAATACGGTCCAATGATCGTCGAAGACGTGATGCCACACCATACTGTTACTTTAGCTGAATGAAGTGGACGTTCATGAATTTTTTTGGGATTTACAGCTTGAAATCCATGACATTCCCAGTTGAATCGAACGTCTCCTAGTTGACGTTTTGGGCCGATCAGCAACACTTGTTGCAACAAGCTGAATTGAAGCACCAGTTCGTATGGTCCATAGCCTGCCATAACGTTGTCTGTCTGCTGTTGTCCTAGTTTCTCTGAATTTCAATACCAGTTTTTCTATGCACTTTTTTGAAGGACTTCTTTCAACACCTTCAATATTCCTGTAATTCCTCTGAACTGCAGTAACCGAACAATTACATCGGAAGTCAAGTTCTACTATTTTTGTTCGTTCTTTCATTGCATAGCTCTTCATTTTGGAGGGGTGGATTTTATGAATTTTTTAGGCAATATGTTGTGATTGTCGATAAACTTGATACGTTGGTAGAAAACTTTGAAATCTCCTCATTCATTCTGAATTAACCAAATCACTTCACCATTTGTAGTATTATAGCGTTAATAGTTTTTGAAAGGTACCTTACTTATTGGCCACCTTGTATAAGCAGATTTCTGTTTCATTTGATAGCTGTTCTCTTTGGAACAACTAAGTACATACATTTAAAGAACTTTTTTCACCCTTTTTTATACGGTGTATACATAGCTTCAACACATAATTTAGCAAAATAGTTACTCATCATGGTAAAGTACTAAAAATAAACTATGGCATCATCATAGTAGGTCTATTTCTGCTTCCTTCACACTTGAAGGTTGCCGATAATGAGCCTAGAATATCGCGTAACAACCAACACGTAACAACCATCACGTAACAACCAACACGTAACAACTATCACAGCACTAAAATATTGCTCCTATTATTTTCCAAACTTATAACAATATAAATATCATAACTCAACATTTGGATAATAAACTTAGCTATCCTGAAATATCCATGTACGTAATACATGGGAAATATCGATTTTTGGAGATTCTTTGTAATTCATACATACATGTTGAAATCAATGTTGAGATTTAAACTGTTGAGTTTGACGCTTGTTGCAGACAGACACCTGCCTGGAGTTGTGTGTCAGAGAACAGAGTTTTGTTTTAGTGTTCCAGGTCAAGAACGTCACTGGGAGCATACTAAAATAACTTCATTTATATTTTTTTAACGAGGTTGTTTAGCTGATAGGAAATTTGTCACTGAAATTGTCGGCCAGGGGAAACTTATCACTGAAATTGTCGGTCAGGGGAAATTTGTTACTGAAATTGTCGGCGGGAAATTTGTCACTAAATGTGTCGGCCGGGGGTTAATTGATCATTGAATATATTTTTACATTGTTTAGGGTCATTCGGTGTAGATACTCGTCTAAAATTATTTCCATGATTAACTCGTAGAATTCTTCAGACTAATTATACATCAAAATAAGGTTAAAGGAAAATGAGGTCCCATCAGTACACTGAAAATAAGATTTTATTAAAACCTGTGTTATACTATACGTAAGTGAAAAAATATTATTGATGTTGAAGTATAAAATCTACAAAAAAGTCTAGCAAAAAAGTATAAAATCATTTCTTCTGAAGAATACATAAATGTACTCACATTGCTTTTAGAAGATCTGGGATCAAGACAACACACTTCATACAAATCTGGAAGCAAGACACACTTCACACAAATCTGGAAGCAAGACAACACACTTCACACAGATCTGGGGCGTGCATACTCTCTTTAGCTTTTAATAGAGAAAACGAGCTTACTTTTTCTCATCGAGTTTGATAAAATATTGTGATAAGGCCATTTTTTGTAGGCCCAAAAGAGAATTATTAGTCAGGCATTTTCAATGAGAGTTATTATCGATTGTCTATGCCTGATGTCTCTCCCTCCAAGAATTAGAATTTCATTTATATTAATATCTTTGACACAAAACTTGCATACCAAGCACAGAACTTTCTCAGGAATGTATTCTCGTTGGCAAGCAAATAGTTAAAAAAGTTAATATCTTTCAAAAAGAACACTCGGTTTTCAGAGGATTTTTTCTATATTAAAAACTGCAAACAATTTCCTTAAGATGGCTGGTTTGCTTGTTCTATTATTCCTCGCAACACATCCAGGGGGCTTTCCAATTTAGGTTGAATGCTTAATAATTGCGCCAGTCTGAAAATTTAGCTCATAAAGATAATGACCACAACAAGTAAATTTCTGCAGAACAAAGTATTAGCCTAACAGAACTTCCTTTTGAATTCCGCAGAAGATTTTGCGCTTTAAAATGTAATGGCTGCAGATGCAACTTAAAATCCGTGTTGTGTATCAGTGCTACGCGTCACTGCACGGCTAAGGGCTAAAGTTCACAGGCAATGAAGGCACTCTGAACTTTGCAACACGTCTCTGAACTTCATTAAGTACCAAAGTTCAATTAGGAGTGTCTACTTGTCGCATTGCATCGAAAAAAAGTGTAATACGTTTTCTATGAAGGCATTTTCTAATTCGCACCTTCTTGCAATTACATACAAATATGTAACTATTGTCTTTGATGGAGTCAAAAGAGTTGAAGGCTTTTTCAATAAATTGAGAGGATATTTACGGACACTTTATATTATGTTATTTTCAGCTGAAACATATAGTTTTTAAATTATGAAAAATACACTAACAATACAATTTACACGTCTACTACATAATTTTTTAATTCAACATATCAGAAAGGCAAGTCCAGAGAAGCAGTGACGTATTTTCACAGTAATTTCACTCTTTAAACTCGGAAGTTTAAATTGTACTTGGTTTGTTTGTAGTACAGAGTGTTCCAAAGAAGTGTATACATATTTAAAAGACTATAGTTTGAATAATACTGCTCCTAGGAGGTTGGGACAGGTCTCATTCGAAAAAAGCAAGATTTAAAGTTTTATTTTTTAGAATACGTTGTTTCCCTCCTCCTGTACACTTTATGAATACCAGTAGTATTTAAAATTTAGTCTTTTAAAAATGTATACATTTTTTGGGGGACACCCTGTAGTGTAGAAGTAATTACAAGCTTCAGCAAGTGCGTCATGAGTGTGAGCGACTAAGTTTCAATGTATCATCAATACAACGTTTTCAACATTTGAAATTCAACATTTACTACCTATCCCATAAATTGTTGCTCATACTAACTTTATGGTAATGAATGTAGAATTATGGTATACACAGCTACGTGCGCCAATTCAGGCTCATGTTGGGTGCAGAGAATCTATGTGGTGTGTGACCTCGCCTGAATGGCAATTAATTTTTATTGTGTACAATTTAACAGTGAACAGTTATAGCAGTTGGCAGCAGACGAGCCACTAGCACAATAAAAATAACAATTAATCGAGGAAATCAGTTTTTGCTGTCCAGGGGCATTGCCAAATTAACGAGCAAGTCAAAATGCAAAAAAGTTTAAGCGTGTGTCAGAGATTTTCAATTTCAAATGAATTGAATCCAGATTATTCATACATACCACATCGTATGTATGCTACATTCACGTCATATTCATGTCATTCTCATGTCATATTTTTGTTATATTGATGTCACATTCATGTCATATTCGTGTCCTATTTATGTCAGATTCTTTTTTTATTCGAATCATATTCATTCCATGGTCATGATACGTAATTACAATTACAAGATTTATCATAAATTATTGTTACATACATTTGTAAGATCGCAGCCAGTGCTTGCATGTGCTTTTTTAATTCTCACATATTATATTTTAAGTCTCACATATCACACGTCAAGTTTCACATATCATACTTTGGGTCTCACATATACTTTAAGTCTCACATATCATACTTCAAGTTTTACATATCATACTTTGGGTCTCACACATCATACTTCAAGTTTCACATATCATACTTTGGGT